>VYZV01000391.1:0-15302 GCA_013401275.1 Pandion haliaetus
CTTCTAACCCAAACCATTCTATGATTCTATATCATTTCATGACCATTAAGACTGAAGTTTTTAAAATTAAGGTTCGAGTTTCACAGTCCCATACCAGTCAGCCATATCACTGTGACCTTTGTTTGTGGGATCTTTGTAAGAAGGAAGTTCTCCAACATCTGGGCCAGACTACATTGTGGAAGATTTACTTTTTGTTTTTGAATGAGCAAAATTATCTTTAACGCCCAGGTACTGTATTTGGTGGAGACTGCTTAAGGAAAGAAAAACAAATTTTAAAATGATGATACAGTAACAGTTTCAGTAATTAGGGGCTAATTATGTCAGACTCAGAGTTATAACAGAAATGAAGATATAAAGAAATGGCCATTTGAATATGAAAGAAAGAGTGCCAGTGAGGAACAGGAAGAGAAGCTATAATCCTTATGGTCCTTTTTTCAGGCTATTTCCCTCAGGCTTCTTTCCTTTGAAAGAGGCATTGGCAAAACGCAGATTGGTCTGATTACTTTTATCCAGCTCCTATAAACTGGTTTTAAAGAGCCTGCTTGTCCCTGCTAATCTTTTCAGAGACCGTTGGATATGAGGTTGGGGGAGGGGGCCAGGGTCGGGGAGGCAGGTGTTGTCACACCACACAGAAAGTGCTATTTAAGTTCTGTTATCAATGAATGTGGTGATATCTGCGTACTGATTTGTCATCAGGGGTCCTTAAAATCAGAAATACTGCTGCTAAGTTTGAATGTTTGGTTTAACTATTTATTACCTTTTAAATGGACACCTTGGTGCACAGTTTGTTGAGGGGGGAACAGGTAACTTCTGTAAAGTCTGAGGCAGTGGGTACTGACTTTGCCAGACCTTGCATTATGGTAATTCAACAAACAAGTGGCTCAGTCTTGTAGTGCTTACTCAAGCAGCTTTCCTGTTGCTTCCATCAGCGACGTAGCAGCAGGGAACAAAGTAAATGACGCCTCACCTTTCACATCCTACACAGAGTCACTGCTTCTGAACAGACCACCTGCATATATCGAACACTCCTGGAAGCGAATGGCAGCCCCATCTTGAC
The DNA here is from genome assembly GCA_013401275.1 of Pandion haliaetus. Classification (NCBI taxonomy): domain Eukaryota; kingdom Metazoa; phylum Chordata; class Aves; order Accipitriformes; family Pandionidae; genus Pandion; species Pandion haliaetus. The sequence continues at coordinate 1,058 of VYZV01000391.1, forward strand.
CTGCAGGTGTGCTGCGTAACATATATTCCCTGCAACATCCATGCATAGTTCTTTGATCTCATTCCATCCCAGAAATCCAACCTAAAAAAATCATAGCACAGTTGGCTACCTTTACTGAGAATAGGGGACAGTGTGGCTGCACCTGTACTGGTGATGTAAAATGTGTGATTATTACTGTCTTGCTCAGAGGTAAACACAGAGGACAGAGCCTTCCCCATACCCTCCTCCTCTGGGCCTCTAGTCCCTTACTTGTGCCTCCCACCCTGATTTCTCCCTTGTCTTCCACAGTGGCCCAGCTGAACTTAGAACTGCTTGACCAAGACAGGGGAAATAATAGTGCTTTGCCAGGCAGTGCTACCCACAGCCAGGCACTCCCAAACTCATTACCTGCAGTGACAGATGGATGAGGGGAAAGCTCCCTTCAAGGCTTCACGCAGCATATCTCAGGATTGAGGATAAAAGCCCAGGCTTTACTCCATGTGATCCTCCCCAGTCAGCAGTTGTGCTATGGTTCAGTCAGGGGGGACTCAGCGGGTGGGGTTTGACCACATCTCTCCTCACTGAAGCAGAGATCAGAGCTGCCAGGGGTGTGCCGTTCAGAAAAGGGCTCATGTAGCTTTTTGTCAGAGGAAAATGGTGAGGAGGAAGGAAGGAGAGACTTCAGAGTGTTTGCTCATTATGAGCCTCCACACCTCTTTTCTAGGGTGCTTCCCAGAGGGCGGGATCTTTCCTCCTGAATGCAAACCCCAAATTCAACTGACATTCAGCTCACTTGGATTTTTGCCTGAAGCACTTTGTCTACCTCAAATAGTATATCTCAATCCTCTTTAAAAGTGACATGTTGCATCAGTGTCATAGAAGGAAAGACCAAAAGGGAGCTTTGAGAGATGCCAGTCAGTTTTCCTACATTCCCAAATGTCGTGGTTTAACCCCAGCCAGCAACTAAGCACCATGGAGCCGCTCATTCACTTCCCACACACACACCCAGTGGGATGGGGGAGAAAATCGGGAAAAGGACTAAAACTCGTGGGTTGAGATAAGAACAGTTTAACAGAACAGAAAAGAAGAAACTAATAATGATAATGATAACACTAATGAAATGACAACAGTAATAATAAAAGGAGTGGAATATACAAGTGATGCACAACGCAATTGCTCACCACCCACCGACCGACCAACCCGGAAGTCCCCAAGCGGCCATGCCCCTGCCCCAGTTCCTAAAACGTCACATGGTATGGAATACTCCGTTGGCCACTTTGGGTCAGCTGCCCTGACTGTGTCCCCTCCCAGCTTCTTGTGCCCCTCCAGCTTTCTTGCTGGCTGGGCATCAAAGGCTGAAAAACCTTGATTTTATACCAAACATTACTTAGCAACAACTGAAAACATCAGTGCATTATCAACATTCTTCTCATACCTAGCTCAAAACCATAGCACTGTACCAGCTACTAGGAAGACAGTTAACTCTATCCCAGCTGAAACCAGGACACCAAATCACTCATTCTTCGCTAGGGACCTGAACCAGTGTGAAGAATAAAGGAACAGCAAAGCGTCGTGGAGCTCCCACAGGTGGAGCTGTGTCAGTGTCCTTGGCTTGAGCTTCATGGCACCACTGCTGGATCTGGAGTAAGTGGGCAAAGGGGAGATATCATTGTGAAGGTTGTGGGTGAGGAAGACAGCGTCCAGGTACGCTGAGGAGGTGGCAGTCCATGAATGACACTGGGAAGGAGGAGAAGGTGGCAAGTGTGGGATTTGATACAAATGTTGGGATGCCTGCTCCAGTAGGTCCCCTATATCTACAGCATCAGACTAAAGATCATGTCACAAAATCTTCCTGATCTTAAGCAAGGGTGGGAGGAAGCAATGCTTATAACTTTTACTCCTCTCAGCAAACCACTCCTGGCAGCCCACACCACATGTATGACCAGCTATGAAACAAGCAACCATTTACTCGTTCCTCTTGCATGCAATTGATGTTAATGAAGCTGAGGCATCAAGTAAGGAATGATCAGACCTGCAGCTCTGCCACAGAAGCCGGAAGGGCATCTGTCTGCCAACATCACAAATGAAGTTTAAAACTGATACTAAGAAAGAAAAAATAAAATTACCTGCCACATATGCCAGATAATCACTGCCTTCAACAATAATTCAATTCACAGTGCAACAAGCCTATCCTTTCCATAGAATTTTTACTCAGTTCAAGGAGGAAACCTCCCATGTCAGGCCTTTGATGCTAAAAGCCTTTGTACCTCCCAGAGCTTTCACATCAAGAGCATTATTAGAACATGGATGATATCATACAATCATAGAATAATTTAGGTCAGAAGGGACCTGCCGGAGTGATATCAGCTGTACTTCTGTCTTCCAGGTCATCATGAGCTGCAAGCAGATAAAAGTCTGGAGTGAATATCCTGATAGTACTTTGGTCTGAAGATTCAGGTAGATCAACATAGATTTTGGTGAAAAGGTTTAGAATTTGTTGTACTTCCTTTCAGTTTCCCTGTCAGTCTTGTACAGTCCACACCATCTTCTTTCTGAGCTTCTAGGTTCACAAACTGAGTGGGAAATGAGTCACACAACTGTGATCTGAGCTTCCTCTTGAAGTCCATGAGATAACCTGGTGAATTACCAAGGTGCAGAAGGGAAATTCTGCCCCCATCAACAATCTTAAGCAAGGCAGACTGATGAGTGCAATGCAAATTGCCCTGGTTTAAAGACCCCTTAGAAGACAAGATGAGCAAGGCAAGATCTGACTCTGGCACTAGGTGGCTTGTATGTGGTAAGGAAGGTAATTACATCTCCCTGGGAGAGAAAGAAAAGTATACACAGGAAGAAAAGTGAGGTGCCCTGTTTTGGACAATAAGACAAAATGCATGATGAGGCAGGAAAGAAAGGAAGACACAGTATAAAGTGTGAAACTGGCATGAAGGATCAAGGCATAATCTTTTTAAAAGACCCATCAGGTCCCAGTGTTGTTGACAACATTGCTACATGTAGTTATGCCAGCAGAATGGAGAGGCCACATGCTGTAGGTCCTGGGAACAGGCAGAGTGAGGAGATAGTTTGGGAATATCCTGCATGGGTATTTCTACCAGAACCTGTCTGTGCTGGCGCTGCAGCCTCAGCTTTCACAGCTGTTTGCTACTGTTGACATTTCCTGTTTAAAAGCTTCCATGTTTCATAACCAATAACTGAGCAGCCGTATTTTTCAATGCAAACCTACCCCCAGTTTCCTGGTTTGATAACTGGGAGTAGCCTAAGAAACCTGCAGATCCAAATCTTAATTTTTATAAATTGATGTATTTATACTGACTTTAATTGACCTATATTAATTTCTATCAGCTGATGATAGATCTTCCTGTTTAGGCAGAACCACATTTCCACCCTGCCTGTGAAATCCAGAGCCTGTAATATCTTCAATTCATGTTGTGACATGGGACCTTCAGGAAAACTGTGTTTATTTTACATGATCTTGTATTTAAAGTGAAAAAAGAAAAAGTAAGAAGTCACCTACTTCGGGGTAAATAGTATTGTGAATGTAGTGTGACCACCCTGCCAAATTTATTTCAGGATGATATATTTGCTCATTAATTATCACATTTTAGCTAAATGTCATACTTTTCTTTATCTGCATGCTTAACAGGGCTTCAACCTTTTTGGCAGGTTTTCCATTGAACGGTTTCCTTGCATAAAAGTATTGGAGCCATACCTCACTTCTCCTTAGAAAAACCTCTGTAGTTTTCCTGACCCTACTGCCAGGTGGGAGAATAGATTAAAACTCCTGAGCTGTGGGTTACATTAGTGAAAACTCTGCTTATCTGTGATAAAGCAGTGTTGGCATGCCGCGTGAGGAACAGACCTCTTTCTACCTTTAATAACCTTTTCTTATACGCAATGGAAAAAGCTCTGACAGAATCATAGCAAGATTTGGGTGGGAAGGGACCTCTGGAGGCCTGTAGTTGACACATTTAGATCAGGCTTCTGAGGGTCTTTTCCAGGCAAGTGCTGAAGATATCAAGGGCTCTGGATTTCATTACAAAATGGTATCCATTGTAGGATTGTCATCCTACAGCTGAATCACATAACAAGCAAATGCACAGCAGGGCTACCATTAATTGAAAGTGAAAGCAGGGTCCAAATGAACCCTAGTTCATTCCAAATGAAGCCAAAGATTTGAAATCCTACTTGCAAAGCACCAAAGCTTTCATCAACTTCTTTGTGGACATTATTCAAGCCATCCCTTCATTGGCTTGAAAGTAAAAGCACAGGGGTAACAGGCAGGTGAGGAGGGAGGACTCTCAGTCTGTAACCCGAGTGAGAACCTCACAGCATTAATGTGCTAATCCTTCTGGACCATGGAAGAAGAGTTCAAAAGCTGTGAGACTGATTTCAGGTCTGGAAAACTGCTTTACAGTGAAGGATGTAAAGAATCTACCGGAATTAATGTACAACAAAGCCAGTGTTTTTAAAATTAGTTAGTGGTTATGTAGGAGCTAGTAGGTTATGTATGTAGTATTACAGTCCTAAACAGGAAGTACAGTCAGAAGTCAAGATTGCATGATGCTAGGAGCTGTACACATAGAATACACAGGGACACATTTTCAGGCTTGTAGAAAACTCTTAAGTGTTCAATTTGCCTTGATATTAAATCCTTGTTTTCTGTCCTGCCTTTGGAAGTCACACTTTCCCAAAACAGCACTCAGCAACAGCCAGTGCAGGGAGGGAATCAGCAGTCATGAATCATGCCTGGATGAAACACAGAGACCTCTGACACAAGTGTGGAGACAAAACACTCTGTCCGAGCAATATAATTCTTTTTTTTTTTTTTTTTGAAATCCTGAAATTAGCTGATTACTTTTGCTTACATGTATATTTTAAGAAAAAAAAGCAAAGCAGAAAGTGGGCTGAGCTTATGTAGGTATGTATTTATGCCTTTGCAAGGAACAGGCTGTTAAAGATGTGCTCTTTTTCTTTGTAAATGTCAGCTTTTACTGAGCAATCCATTCTGCTGTTGCAATGACTTATTAAAAAGAGAGATATGGTGAAATGCTAAGCAAGCCCAAGAATGCAGAAAGCTGCTTGTATCTATTTATTTATTTATCTAGCATTTGTCTTTACCCAGACAGCTTAACTCCTGCCTAAGAGGCCAAATGAACTGCAGATGCATAGCTGATGACACTGGGCCTAACAGAGCCTTAAAAAGAAAGACATGAACTGTTTCTTTGAATTGTCAAGGAAATAGGACTTTCCAAGTCTGAATTCAGTATAGATCCTAAAATTAGTCTTAGTCCTATGTGTGCTGAAGATATGAAGCTTCACTGCTTTCTGAGTGGTGGTGAACTTAATGCATATGCTTGAAATTCACTGCATTAGGTTGGTTTTGGTGAATGAACTTTGCATCATTTTACTTCTTTTGATGTCCAGTGAGTAAAGTTTTTCTTCTTTTCCTATTTGAGACACCTGAATTCATTCCCCATCTACTGCTTTTTCTCTGTCAATACAAAGAAAGGTATTGCTAGAGCTGATGTTGCCCTCTCATCTTTCTTTTATATCATATTACTTATATGAAAGACCACAATTTATATTTTAAATTAAAAGCAGAAAGAAAAGCCCTCATATTTTTTTGTAAATTTTAGGCCCATTTCTGATCTTCCCTTTCTATTATGCAATCAAAGTTTGTTTAACAGAACTACAAATCCATTTTATCCTCTAACAGTACCTCCCAATTCCTTTTTTTCCAAAATATCACCAATAACAGAATCTCTTTTATTTGTTTGTGTTTCAGCTATAAGTTTTATTGAATTACATATGAAATTATTACTCTCAGGCTGTTACTTGCACTGTACAATGAAACTTGTTGCCAAGAGCAATGTTAAGTCTATAGATGTACTAATGACAGGCACTAGTTCACTTTTTGACTTATAGATTAGGAGCACTGGAATGAAAGACATCTTTCATCGTAGTCTTTAATTCAGTTGTTGAACTAACAAGGAAAGTGAAGAGTAAAATTATTTTGTCTTTGTAACTGGAATCAGTTAACAAATGGCAGAAAGAAACTAATTCATAACATGCTACTTGCAGAAAGTCATCACGTAAGGCCTTTATACACACAAACCTATATTTAGTGGGTCTGGCTTAAGTGTAGAGGCTTAAATCCATGGGAGTGATTGGTGATGACAAGGAGAAGGAACTGGGAGAGAGAGGTTCAGTTTGGACTTTTCCTTCTCTGTCCCAACTCTCTTCTTCTCAGGCAGCACTCAGTCCCTGGCTTTCCTTCCCTTCTCGTACCAGTCCATGTGCCTAGCCATTCCCAATACCATTCATCCTTCCTCCATCCCCTCTCCTGAGCACTGGTCTCACCAACTTCTTGTCTCAGGTATTCAGAGCACAGGAGAGCTGGGCTTCCAGCTCAAACACCAGGATACTGCTCCATGCTCACTGAGACCTGATGGAACACACAGCTGGAGCCTCAGAAAGTACTGTGGGGATTTATCGCTGTGCTTTTTCTGCTCTTACATTCCACTTTGGACCTGCTTTTGGCCACTAGTAGAAAGAAGTATAGTAGGGAAGAAAGACATTTGGTATGTATGTTTCTGTTTCTAAAAGAAGGGGCTGTGTCAGCCCCATTCTTGCCCAGATTGGTAAGGAACAGCCACCCCAGCAACTGTCCTGCTTTGTCCCAGGGACTTCGGTGCATGTACTGAGTTTTCTCAAGGAGTCTGTCCTCCTTTTGTCTTCTAAAACTGAGAAATCTCTGTTCTATATGTATATCCTGGGGCTGGTTAGTTTCAAAAATTACTGTGCAGCAGACTGACTGAGGAAAGCATCCTAGGCTACACCTCGCTCACCTACTGCTATCCAGACAGATGCAGGACCTTAATCAAAATGTAGGCAGCACCTGCTTTCTGAGGGCATTTTTTTCCTTTTAAAAATCCAAAGTCAAGTTGAAAAGAAATGTTTTATATAATGATTTTCATGAACAATTAGAAAACTTCATTAATACCATAAAAGGCCATAACCATTTTGATGTTTTGATTAAAACCTATTTTTAAGGGGGAAAAAAAAAAGTCTGAAAAGGTTTGTTAGGTCTGTCCATTTCATTATGGTTTTATGTTTTGCTGCATGAAGTTAATTTCATTCACTTTAAATTAGTTGTTATGCAATAGGACTTTAGTATGCATAAACAATATGTCAGTTCTGTCTCCACTAACAAGCACTTCTCAAGTGCAAGAATAGAAAGTCAGGAACCACTGTGTTAAATTCAGCAAGCATGTGTGAGAAGATGTTGGTAACTGGAGACTTTTGACTACAAAATGAAGGGACAAACAGCAGCGCTCCTACCTATCTCTGGAACATTAGCACCAAGGATTGCAAGAGCACAAACAATGGGGTTAATGAAACATAGTTAAAAGCATTTAAGTACATGCATAGCATTACCAGGAGCATTATTTTTTAACATCACTAAGAGTAGAGTAGCATTCTTAAGGCACATTCAGTTAGCATCTGTGATTGTGAAGAAAAACCTGTATTATGGGGGGAGTGGACATTCTAATTTATTTGGAGCATACTGTGGCCAATTGTGGTCAGGGCAATTGGCACCTGTTGTTCATCAGCTCGCAATAATCCCACAATGAAGGGATCTTCCGAGAGGCCAGGCAGGGTAGATAGCTGTTTGATCTTCTCTGTATTTACAGCGGCTACACCAAAAGCCCATCGGTACCCCTTTGGGTCCTTGAAGTACCCTCTCCTGAGGTAGTCTATGCCAAGGATACAAGGGGCCTCTGGGCCTGTCACAATGGGGTGCTTTTCCCACTTGTCCCCGTTAAACTCACCTCAGCCTCCAATACAGGCAATTCTTGGCATCCTCCTGTCACTCTAGAGATCCAGATGGGTTCTGTGACCCTATACGCTGATGGCACCAGTGTACACTGTGTACCACTGTCTACCAAAGCCTTATACTTCTGTGGGTCTGATATGCCAGGCCATTGAATCCACACAGTCCAGTATATCTGGTCATCCCTTTCCTCCTGCTGGCTGAAGGCCAGGACCCTCTATTGCTGTTCCTTGTCAGAGTATTCACTGTCTCACCCTTGTGGTGCCAGACCAGGAGACCCCTCACCTGAATCAAGGGAGGTGGTTTCAGTTCTTCTATGCCTGGAAGATCGTTGATTGCTTTCTTGGGCTTCTACAACAACTACGCTGACAGCAGCCTTCTTGGGTGACCCCTTCGTAAGAGCTGTCTTGCCTCCCAGTTCATGTACACGGGCTTCCAGATTAAAGGTGAGTTCACCATCCCACTTCCTCATGTCCTCCCCTTGGTCATGCAGGAAGAACCAGAGTGCACCACATGGCATATGCCTCGGGCCCCCTTTCCCTCTGACTGGGGCAGGAGAGGACTGATTTCTTGGAGCATCCTTAATAGCCAAGGCATTGTCCTGTAGGGATGAGGAGATACAGAGATTTTCTTCAAAGTTTTGGAGCCAAGACAACACTCTCTCCACAGTTGGTGTTTCCATATCTGGGTAATACATTGCTGACAAGCTGTTAGAATATGACACTGGGGCACCTTGAGTCACATTCCTCCACACAGTCCATGTGCACAGGACATCCTCTGGTTCTTTGGAGACCTCATCATCATCTAGATCACTGTAGATGACTCCCAGCACTGCTAACTCTCTCAGGTACTGGATGCCTTCATCTGAAGTAGTCCACTTTCCTGAGGAGTTCACAAGATCTTCCTTAAATGGATATCTTGCCTTCACACTTGAGAGGAGCTGTCTCCAGAGACTACAAATTGCTGCCTCTTTTCCAGCAGTTCCAATTCCCCAGTTTCTAGCAATGGATCCCAGCTCTTGGGATTCCTTACCTTCCAGTTGCTGACTGTCAGCCCTGTTATCCCAGCATCAGAGCAGCCAGGCAGCAATCTGCTCACCTGGCTAGCAGCTGTAATCTTTCCACATGTCTCAAAGTCCTGAGGAGGTCAGGGACTGGGTAGTTTCCACTTCCTGTCTAAATTCTTTCACTCCTACCAATTTCTCTATCGAAGGACCAGCTTCTTGATCAAACCTTTCCTCTTCTTCCTCTTCCCTTACCAATTGATGATATGGACTCGTTGATCTCCTTGTCCACTGTTTCTTTTTCACTACTGGGGCAATTACTGTAGTCATCATTGTTTATGTCCCTATCTCAAGCATGGTGTCCTCAGATGCAGTTTGGGTCCCTGCCTCAACAACAGTCCTCTGAGAGTACTGAACTGTGGCTCAATCGGTATAGGCCAGGCCCCAGTACAGTGCAAGAAGCTGCTGTTTTTCACTGGGATAGGCAAGGCACCCCTCTATCAGGTGGCACGTCAGTTTGCCAGAGTTACTTGCTTCTTCAGGTGTAAAGTCCCAGGTTATGGGAGCTGATAACTGTCCTAGGAATCTGCCCAAATCCGTCCATACACCCTGCCAACCAGGGACTGGCTGCTTGAGGACACATTGCAGTATTGCCTCACCCAAAACTTGTCTTCTCTTATATGAGGACAAGACCAGATTCCACAAAACCCATAATATACTACCAGTATTAATTGTAGTATTGAACAGCTCACATAAGGGTGAACAAGGACCTCAGGAGCCTGCTTAATAAAACCACCCACACCAATCTCAGGTAGGGAGAGGGAAATGTATTCCCTCATCTCCTCCACAAGATAGCTCCCCCAGCACAACAAGGCCATCAGTGCCAGTGCAAAGCACATAGCCATTATTTGTATTAACATGTTCCCAAGCTCAGCAAAATAGAGATAAGCAAAGCAGCCAACAAACTCCATGACCCGCACAGGAGTTTGCCACAATAACTACTATAGCTATAGCATGTTTAATGCAAAACTGCTGTTGTCATGCCCCACATTGGGCGCCAAAAAGGACTGTGGTAGGTTGATCCTGGCTGGGTGTCAGGTGCCCACCAAAGCTGCTCTGTCACTCCCCCTCCTCAACTGAAGAACCAGAGAAAAATATGACAAAAGGGTCATGGGTTGAGATAAGGACAGGGACATCACCCAGCAATTACTGTCACAGGCAAAACAGACTTGACCTGGGGAAAATTAATTTAATTTATTGACAATTAACATCAGAGTAGGATAATGAGAAATAAGAACAAATCTTAAAACANAAGATCTTGCCCAGCCCCAGCCTGCTGGTGAGAGTAGAGGGAAAGTTGGAGAGACAGCCTTGACGCTGTGCCAGCACTGCTCAGCAGTAGCCAAAACACTGGTGTGTTATCAACACCTTTCTAGGTACCAATGCAGAGCACAGCACTATGAGGGCTGCTATGGGGAGAATGAACTCCACCTCAGCCAGACCCAATACACCAATTTTATCTGGAAATGATGTAAGATTAATTACAAATCATATGTTTAAGACAGGTGAGCACTACCATTATAAAAAAATAGGTGCATATTATACTTCATACAAAGCCATGAGTTCAGAAGGATGTGAAGTCACATACAGGCAAACACAGTCTGTACTCCAGCAGGACTAGCCCCTGGCCTGCATAAATAGGGGGCAGTTATGTCCTGAGGAATAAACTAGATGTCAAACACGAATTCCCAGAGATGGGTAGAGTACCACTGGCAAGCAAGGAAATTGCCATACCAGTTCCCTGTTCCCCAGTGTGTGAACACACAGCTGAGCATCACATTGCCATCTCCTACAGGCCAAAGGCAGCAGGAAAGTATTTTTATTTATTATTTTTAATATCACTTTGAAGTAGCCCATGGCATGGGTCACCATTCTTTCTAAGTGGATGGAGGCAGAAGAATGGCTTGTCCTCATCTGTCCTTCTGCATCTGTACTGTTTTTTGACTCCAAGCCCCAGCCCAGCTGGTGCAGTTTCGCCTAGACTGAACAAGACTACCACCATTTGGAGCAGAGAAGCATCTCAAGACCCTTTCCTCAGCTTTCAGAATTGCACGTTACTTTTTAATTATTTATTTATTTATGCTGAATTATTTTAAATGCTTTTCATGAGAATTAAAAATAATTTTACTTCCTCATTCTGTAAATCAGGGGAAAATTTTCTTAAAGCTGCTTAGTCTGACCTTCCACCTCCTTGAGTCACTGGTGCCTATGCAAAGTGGCATTAAAACATTACTAAATAAGGATGGCTCAGCTCTCATCATTTGCTGCTCAACATCTGACAGTGTGAGTTGTGCCAGAGCAAAAACACAGTGGATGGTGAATTTTGAACAAAGTGTGATGCCCTGGAGAAACCAGGTCCCAGACTCTGCGTGCGCTGGCAAAACTGGTCTGTGTATTTATACAAGGAAAGAAAAGGGAAACAGTTTTCCCCCATGCCCATAGTCTTCCATTTAGAGGTCTCTGGGCCAGCAAGCCTTGGTATGGTTTCACTCCCTCTGCTTTTCATAGCATTGCCATCAGGACTAGAGTGATTTACAGCAGCTTTGCAAAGACACTGGTGACTGAGCAAGGCAAGAGTATGACAAGGTATGGCAGTGGATGGGGAAATGTTAAAAGTGCTTAAAAGAAAGGTTAAATGGACAGAGGCATAGTTTTGTTGTCCCTGCTGGTATTCAGGAGCCATCTGCTGCCTGACAGGTCATTCCTGGCATGCTGACATACCTGTCAGACACCCATTATAGGGTAACCACCAGCTTGCTTACTGGGAAGTCTGCAGTCACCTGCAGTCACCAACCTCACAGTGCCCTGCAGTAGTTAATGAACCATGGGTGAAATAAAAATAAATTGTTTCCACTTCTTTATAAACAATGTTAAATTGATACCAGCAAGTGTTTTATTAATGCCTTTTTATAGCCAATTGTAATTAAATATTTCAGTAGCAAAATTATGCTAACTTCAGGGAAAATGTCTTCAATAATGGACTGTGCTTAGCTCAGTACATTAGGTAGTAGTATTGAGGAGGAGAAAAACAAAATAATCTATTTATACTTCTAACAAATTTTTGTTCCTTTACAGTTCAAGGATTTCCCTGAGTTAATGTCAACAATGAAACTTCAACCATTTGTATCATGCTTTCATTCTTTTCTGGGTATCCACAGCAAATAGATGGTTTTTAACAGCATTAAGGACTTTTTCTTTGAATGTCAATTTACAAACAAGCCAGTAAGTGTAAACTTGATTTATGAGAATGTAGCCTGAATAAGCATGGTTCAGAACAAGGAAGCCAAAAGAAGAGTCATCCATGGACACACTGACTTCAGATGTGAGCCCACTACAGGTGTGAACCAGTGTTCATATCTGAAATATTGTTGCGCTGTTGAAAAAAGTTAATGGCAGTATTTCACATTATATCGTGCCAGATACAGCAAATGCTTGCATTTTAGTGGTAGGAGTATGTCCATCCATATTCACAGGTAAAAGTGGAGCACAATAATCTGTTTTCCTCATGTGGAGAACCATTTGAATGATGCCATCTTTGATTTGGGCTAACTTGTAGTGGGAAGTAACTTGGCTGGGAATTACAAAATGAGGTGTGTTTCAACTGAGTATCTTGCTGAAACCAATAAAAGAGAGTAAAAGATGTGCAATGAGCAGAGGAAGGGTGAACTTGCAGATAGTTGGAAATAAATGTTCATACCCTTTTACAAAGGAGAAACTATGAATTAAATATGACATTTGGATGTTGAAGCAGAGTTTGATTTCTGAAAAAGGCATTGATTTCAGTAGTGGGATTCTACTTGTAGATTCTCTTATTGTCACCAACCTGTCTAAAACCTGCCAACCCCCCCATCTGTTTTTCTAGTCTTGGCTAACTTACTTAGATTAAATCAAATTATGTCATAGATTTTCTCATATTAAAATCAGTGTTAATTTTCCAGAGAAACTGCAAAGCAAACTCCTATGATCAGAGCCTCTTTCTTCCCCATACAGGGAAACTTCAGGAACTTAGCGTTATGGTGAACTTAACCACGTCTTCACAGTGGCCTTGAATCCTTTAGGACTGGAAGTGCTACTAACAGAAGTACCCTGAACAAAAGAACTTAGTGCTTTGGTTTGTTATGGATTCCAAATTTGCAAATTAATTTAAGAAACAATTGAACAAATTCATGGAAGAAAATCCATCGGGTTATTTAACACTAAGATACTGCTAAGTTTGCTCAGCTGCACATTGCTGGTAGCTGGGAAGGTGTAACTAGGGAAGTACTACTACATAGCTTACCATAATATTTTTCCCCCAGGCATCCATTACAGTACATTATTGGATGCATAATGTAGATCTAGATGATCCAGTGTGATCATGTTAATGGAATCTGTTCAGCTATGGTCGAGATACACAGATTATGAGAACACAAAATGGGTATATGTGTATTTATTTTATTCTATTGCTCACATGCCAAAATTAAGTAGACTTTCTTTAAAGGAAATGGAATGGAAATTCACTCAGGGTAGACCCCAAATTCAACAAGTTCAAAAAAGGTGGGAATAAAGTCAGGGCAGTAGTTCAACCTTGACAGTATTCTTTGCTTTGTCTATCACTGTAATTGTTCACTCCCATGTCTTGGGTGTTGGCCCTGGGCTGACCAGAGTGTAAGAACTCTCACTGGGCCCATGAGGGTCACTATGATGAGCAGTGATAAATTAACAAGTTTTGCTTCCACCAGCTGTGATGGAATAAAACAAAGTTATGTACTGAACACTGTAGTTATTAAAATAACATTTGTCATGGGAAAAAAAAGAATGGAAAAAGAAGAAATTGAGGACTGAAAGCGTAGCAGGAGACCAAAAGACCTATATTAAAGTCATCTTTATCTGTAAGGTAGCTTATTTTCTTTTTTTTAAAAAAGAGATCTCCGTTGCATTGGACTGGGAGAGGATGAAAAAAGACAGGTGGAAGAACAAAAAACAATTCTGGTTTGTGGTATTACTTGCTCTCTTCTAGTCCCAGTAGCTAATTCTCATACTGGGGCATGCTGAAAGGACAGCTGAACATAGCTCACAGCAGATAATGTTTGTTGCATTGTTTAGCAGGCTCCACCCTGCATGGCTTGTTTATCTATTTGAAAATAGTTTCCTTGGGGGTCAGGTTATGTGAATGTTGAATCAGTTTTTTGTGTGGTGTTAAATTCTTTGACAGACTACTTGTGACATAGAAATGAGGTGCTAAAGTCCTGTGCACAGCCCCCATCAGCTAATATTTAAAACAGGGAAACAATAACTAGACATGGTCTAGTAATAAACTATTAGACAATGGGGCTTTATGTTTATGTCAGAAAAAGTAATGGATTGTGGTC
>VYZV01000392.1:0-104467 GCA_013401275.1 Pandion haliaetus
GTTATATTCATGGACTTTTGTATCTTCCATTCTACTTATGATATAAAGTCTTTGGTCAGCACTAGTTTTGATTGTGCTCTTTTTCCAATTGATTTCATTAGAACCATGATCTTACCCTAGAGATTAGCATAAGGGTAAGGCTAGTGCTGTGTGCCTTAAACAAGTTCTCTTATGCATCTGCCTTATCTTCCTCAAGTACAACACAACCGTGATGACATTACTTAAACATTTCAGAGTGGAGCTGTTAAGAATTAATTCTTTTTCTTTATTATACTGTGTTCAGGTAAGCTCCTAGTTACCAACAGTAGTAAAGGCCAGGTGGTGCAGGATATTTGGTCGAAGCAGTAACTGTAATGATTATTATTAAAGTGGGCAAGTCTTGAGAAATTTGAAACTTAAGGTTGTAGGTTTTAACTGACAGTTTACTTTCCAAGCCTGGAATCCTGTTCTAGAGCCTAGAACAGCCACCCAAGTTGGTACCTCACAGATTCTGTGGGGTTTGGAGCAAATCTAATTGTCTGCCAGTGGCTTTCTCAATCAGCAATTTCTCCTTGCTCATTGTCCTTCCTCAAAACCGCATCCACTGAGGATGGGAACCCTCCAGAGCAGAGGAGACATAGCTGTTAGGGCAGCAAAGCTGATGGAACTCATTGCTGAAGAAATGCTGAATGACCTCAGTGCAACATCATCTTTATAACGCTTTGTCAGACTCATGTCATGAACTTTTGCTCCATAGCTGTAGCTACAGAACATATGAAGTGAAAATAGGGTGAAGAGAGGCAAGATGAGAAACTTGCATAGAAAAGAAAGTGAACACAATGCTAATGTCTTGTGACAGGCAATTTGGAAGTTCCTGCTGGGTTGGGGTGGCAGCCTGAAATTTGTGGTTTCAGCTGTTTCCTCTTCTGGCTTTTCTTTAAAAAAGTAAGTCATCTATCAGGTGTTGCCAGTAGGACTAGATCATCAATCTTTTCTGCCCTCCTCTATGTTACAAGGCCTGGCAGGGGAGGGAACAAAACAAATCTTCTAATCTGGTTTTATTTGTTTGTGAGAAAAAAAGGTGGAATCTGCCATGTGCCATGAGTTGTTAGCCTTGATTGAAAAGAGAGAGCACAGTAATAATGTAGGGGGATGCCTGGTATCTGCAGGTGTGCAGCTCAGCTGCAAGGATTAGATGATCCTTTAAAACCAAAGAAGCATGTCCTATGTTTAGGGCTTCTGTAGATTTAGATTTCTAGAAAGTACTAATACTTGTTTTTAATGCAGATTCATCTTGCTGTGCCCACTGAATAAAGCTGTGAAAATTTCCATAATAGCACTGAAATTATCTTTCTGAACTATTTTAATGGACTTATGCCATACTGAAGCACTCAGAGAAGTTGGCTGCTCAGCCCTTTTGAGAATAAAGCCATTAAAAGGCCTCAATGTAGACATTCAAGAGAAAAGCCTTGGTCAGGGTTTCTTTGTACTATCAACTGGCTGTGTGTGGTAGGTTCCAGGCTTCAAGCATGAAAAAGAGCTTTGGGATGACCATGTAAGGTGGGGTCCCACATCCCTCATCCTATGTTCCTCTCTGTCTGCCTTAGGCTAGTCAGGTTGCTGAAGTGTTTTGGAAGTGATGTAAATTGGTCTAGTTTTTTTGGTCTGTCTTTGGTTTGGAAAGCTGTATTCTATCTGTGTGTCTACACAGGTGCATCAAAAGTTGAACTGTAGGGAGTGAGTGAGCTTAAATTTACTGCTGAGGAATGAGACACTTGTTTAGTCATAACCCTGGTGGCATTTCAGTAGCCTATTTCAGTGCAAAGAACATGAATTTCAGTTTGTGGTTTAGCCCCAGGACTGGAAGTTAGTAAATGGAGGCAGTCTTCCTGGCCTGCCAAGTGATGTTTACTGGTTGTGTGACTTAAGATAAGTCATCCCATCCCTCTGTTGGGTGACTTCATCTCTGCAAAGTGGCAGCACATGTAACCACCATCAGAGGTTTGTTTGCTAATTGTTGTGTGTCCAAGTCTCTAACATGCTCTGAAATCTTTAGACAGAAAGACAGTAAGTCCCTGGCTTTGTTGCAGTTACAAAATGAAATGACCTTGGCTTGCTAACTGCTTGTTACACTTCGGTCACTGAGCCCGTTTAGGATGAAAGTAGATGAAAACATGGCTTCCACTCTTGGTTGCTCCTTACTCAGTCATGCTCTACAGGGTTTATTTCTCTTGACATGGCTTCATGATCCATTGGTCTTACTGTGCTCCCTCAGCAAATTTTTGCTTGCATGGGTTTGTTGCTACAGTAACCTAAAAATGGAGATGAAGCTTTCGCGGGGGGAATCTGTTGGTGGTGCCCTGAAGCTGCCAATGCCTCTAGTCCTAATGCAGCAAGTCCCAGTGAAGGTGAGTTGGTTATTCTCCACTGTGCCCATTGCCCGTATCAGCGGTGCTCCAGAGACGTTACAAAGTAGGACCTTCCTGATGTGCCCAAGCAAGCAGAATGCTATGGCAACGTTCTCATTGTGGCTGTGGAGAAAAAAAATACTTTGTGTCGCTCTTACCCTGACAAGTCAAATAAGTTGGTTGAAATTGGACCTGTACAGGGATGGGAAGCCTGTATGGACTGTGGTATCTTATTTGGTAGGAAATCTTAGAAGGCAATCCTGGCTTCATGGAAGGAGAGTGCTGAGCAGCTGAAGGTGAGGGGATGCTTTTTATTCTGGTCTAAAACTTCAGAATAAACTCTGATTGTATTTGACCACTTTCTTAAGAACATGGAAGGCTTGGCCAGTTCCTAAGCCTGCCAGCTTTGTTCCTGGTTCCTGAAACATGCTTCTGATTTTGTATGGATAAGGTCTGCAATGCTTCCTGTCCTAAAACAGTGCTGGACTGCTAGGTGTTGTTACAGTTTAGATGCATTTTGGCAGAACGTGTAATAATTCCTGTATGATTGTTTATTGTTCTAAGTTTGTAATGTACTTCTGCGATGAAAAGAGCTATAGAAACGTAGTCATATTATCAGTCCATGGTTTTCCCTTATCATTGTTACTGCAATGTTTGCTGCCATGACTGTAGTTGACCGGCCACATGAATCTTAACTATAGTTCACAGACAAGCCCTTTTTTCCTAAAACAGGAGTGAACGGAGCCAGACAGACCTATAATTCATTCCCAAACAGATGAAAATAGTTCCCAGTATCAAGAGAATTCAGCCTTTTAACAGCACACACCCAAACTGGTAAATTGCAGCTCAATGTCATGGGAGAAAAGCTTTGACTTTGTCAGCTGGTCTGGAAAAGAAGGCCATGCATTCTTTCAGATTATAAAGCTGCCCTGACTGGGTAGCCATTTGGCTGGAATACCCTGTCATCTCCACCACCCACTATTTGGAGATTGGTTTTGAGGCAGCACCATAAATGTTCCTTCCCTCCCCCACAACCTAATATTAAATTAATATAAAAAGGCACTGAATTCCCTGCAATAGCAGTTTCAGTAGCCAAGGTACCCATTGGAACATTGAGCTGAGTCTCTTTACACCTCTACAGAGCACCCTGGTTTTCTCCAGTCCATCCCACAAACAAGTCCGCAAAACCCTATGAGATAATTCCTCACTACTAGTCCCATTTTTAAGTGGGGAAACCAAAGCAGAGAGCCATCCAGTGAAAGGAAAAGGTCAATTTTAAAAATAAACCTGTAGCTCTTCTACAAGAGAACTTTTTTTAGGGTTGCTGATGCTTGAATCTAGCCTGAAAGTCTATTCTAATATTAGCAAAATAGCCATTTCCCAGGAAGCTGACAGAGAAGTAGCTGTGTGCCTGTGAAAGCCTTGTAAATAGTTATTTCACAAACATACTGGGATCTATCAGTAGTTTGGTGAGAGTGCTGGGAACACCTCCATCTTCTTTCAGCCACCTCTGTGCCCTGTCCTTGACTGGTCTCAGACCTACAGGTCTCAGAAATCACGTGCATTTTTGAATTTTTTGAAATATGCTGGTCTAATCCTACTAGAGATGCCACTTGGGTGTAGGAACTCAGAACTGAAGGCTACAACAGCTGCTTCCTCAGAAGAAGCTGTTTTGAACCATATCAGCTGTGGTTGCACGGGGTAGTGGTGAGAGCCTGCATGGAGGCGAGGGGTGGGTGCTCTTCTCCTCACCCAGCTCTCTTACAGTCTCTTACAGTCCCTGCTGTCCAGTGTGCAGCTCTGCTCACTGGCCCACTGCAGGCTGTGTGGGTCAGGCGTTTGTGTTATGGAAAGGATCTGCTCTATCAGACTTGGTTTATTTTGTACCTCCACTCCCATAATCGCTTTTGCATTGCAGTTGGGCTAAGAGGCCTGTGCACTATGACAGCTGTAACACAAGCCATGTCCTGCTTCTTTTATCCGGACATGTGTTTCATATTGCTTATTCCCCCCCTGCCGCATTTGTACAACATGGCTGCGGCTGGACAAGCCCTCAGCCAAACCCGTTAAGATTTTCTTTTGGCGAGGAAAACTTGGCGTGTTTCTCTACCTCCCTCCCTCCCCTGCCCTTCTCCCCTCGCTCCTCCCTCCTTCCTTCGTTTTTTTTTTCTCCTAAACTTTGTTTTGCCCATACTTTATTTGAGAAACCGTCTTAACTGCAACAAGCAACCTACAGAGACCCTTCATTAGCAGGGTGGAAACTTCCCTCCATCCCCTTTGAACCTAGGGCTAGACTGGAGGCGTGTGGGTCTTAACTACAAGATCTCACACAGGCAGTTCCAATTCAGTGTTTGTACAACACGTAGGTCAGAAAGACCTGCCCTCCCTTCCACGTTAATGGCAATGGAGAGAAGTGGAAATACCTGATCCTTAACATTCCTCCCTACAGGCATGTGTAGGATCGGGAAGACATCTTTCTGTGAGAATTGGCTTTCTGCCTCTCTCCCTACCTGTTTGTAAACAGCTGACTGCCCATGTGCCTCCTGGAAGAGGCAAGGGGTCCCTGCTCTGTGCTAGGAGCTGTAAGAGTTTCCAAATAGAGTTATCGCCTTCAGATGGCAGAAAACTGGGGCTTACACGGTCAGTCTCCTTGCCAGCCCCCCTTTCTGTACCCAGCAGCAAAACAGAGATGGGAGCACAGGTTGTGGGACACCTCTCTATGTAAAACCAAGGTTTGGACTCAATGATCTTAAAGGTCTTTTCCAACCTAAACGATTCTATGGTTTCATGTATTTGGCAGATCCTTTTCCTCTTCCTTCCTTTCTCATGCATTCAGACCTGACAGTCGTGTTAGTGTAAACCATAGACCATTTCTGTGTATGTAAGTGTTCTCTCAGAGCAGTGTTTTCTCATGCTGTTTTAAATAGTAAACCAGCATCTGTGCCTGATACACTAGCTGATTTTTTAAAAAATGCTCATTAGAAGCTGTGTAAAATCTTTCCATTTATTTCTATTGGACACAGATGCTTAACTTGCACAGTATGCTAGTTCCCCAACCAGGGTTTGTTTTCTGAGCTCTCTCCTTGCTTCAGGATTTGGGGGATAAAACTTAGCTCCAGCTGGGAGGAGCTCTGGAGAAATGCTGTGGCTGGCACCCACTTGGTTTCACATGCGCTCTCCTGTGCTGGCAGCTACTCTACTCACTAATGGCACATACGCTACTCGCACAGAGGAGCAGCCCAGCTCGCTTGTCCACACTAAGTGCTAATATATCAAGTTATCACAGCGGAGAATGCCCTGTGCTAGACCTGCTTATCAGCTAATGTCACATTCCATAACAGCAACAGAAAAATGAGCAGCCAGCCCTTCCAGTCGGGAAAGAAGTTGCTTACTCCTGCTCTGACTGTCGAAGCAGCGCAAGGCTGCAGGCTGGCTCCTTTTGTTAGCAGTACGGCTGCAGCACAGCTTTCTGCAACCCTAATAAAAGCTTTTCTCTCGCCACCTTTGCTCCCGAGTGTCCCTTGCAAACAAATTCGGGCTAGCAAGCTCTGCTCAACGGCCGATCCTGCAGCTCACCGTAGAGAGCGCTACGAAAGCTCCAGCTACTAGCTCACTAGCTGAATGTTAAGGTGCTGCGGTTGACCGAACGCCAGCAATAGCTCAGCCTTACCCGAGCGGCGCCACGAACTCTGCTGCTCTTGTCCTCCTCTCCGTCTTCTTAAACTTTCACGTCATCTCTCCCCTCAGCCTGGCTTGGGTCTCGCTCCTCGCTCGGCTCCTCTCTGCTCTGCTGCTGACAGCCAGCTGTTGTCTCTGCCTTTTTTTTGTTACTGGTCGTCCTGGAGATGGGAAGTTTCGTGTTACATGTGTGCCAGAGAGGGCGGGCGGCAAGGAGCCACCGCAGCCGGGCCCGCTGCTGCTGCGAACCGCCCGGAGCGCCCCGGGGCCAGCACTTGTTGCTCGCCTCCTCCGTGCCTCTCCTCCTAGCTAGGTCTCTTCTTTTTTTCCTTCTAATTACAGCTTTTTCTGGAGTGAGGCTTGAATCGAGTCTCTCCTTGCGATAGTTTGGGGGTGTGTTAAAGCAATTAACTTTTCTTTATGCTGCCCGGTTTCCTTCCGACTCCCGCGGGAAGGAGCTTTTCCCTTCTGTTCTTTGAAGGGGCAGAGCGCAGCACGCTCTGCCACTGACAGGGGAGCAGGCATGATGCTGGGGTGGTGAATTTGCTCCGTGCCCTTGGCCAAGTCATTTACTCTCTTGATGCCATGGTTTTTGTTTGCTTCTTGTATTCTGGGGACAGCTGACACCCACTGTCTTGTCTCAGAGGGTTGTTGAAGTTCAGATGATATCACAAAGGCTACAGTACAGTTCTTCAGACAGGTGCAAAATGATAATTTCTCATCAGCCTCATGATTTGCTCTTCTATTTGATAAAGCTCAGTAAATGGCTTTTGTTCAGCAACTGGCATCTATGCAACTAATTTGTCGTCATATGATTTTTGTCTTTTTTAATGCGTTCATTGCTTGGCTTTATTCCAAGACTTGCTGGGTTTTTTCAGGACGGGGGTGGGGGGGAGTTCTGATGAGGCTGTGTACCCTTCTTTGGCTCATATGAGGGAATGCTTTTTTATGGTATATTTTGGGAGAGGCAAAGCTTCTCTTGGGATACATGACTTTGCTGCTTCTCTGACTGTCCATCTGCTTCTACGAATAGCAGGAATAGGGCTCCTGTTTCACCTGGCGTACAAAAGCAAGGAGTACCAAAAGGAGGCATAGTGCAGGCAGCAGCATGGTCAGTTTAGCGCTTTCCTGAAGTGTATTGCCACAGACAAAAACATGTTAATAAACTTGATTGTTATTTGCTCTTCATCCTATCCCATCATGTCAAATCAGGGTAGGATGTCTCAAATGAAATAATGATTTTGTTTAGACATTTTAAAGATCAATGGTCAGTTCAAACATACTCCTGTTGAAGGGTGGGGGAGGCAAATAATACGGTTGCATATTTAAAAGATGAAATAATTTTAGGATATGTATAATAATACAAACTACCATTAGTTTATGTAAATCGGCTCTCTGTCTTGTAGGCATTAGTCAGGTGCTTGGGTGACTCGGGAAGTTTTCCCACCGCATGTTAATGCATAACCAACTGTGTTTCAGGACCTCTTGTGTTCAGTTAAGCATTAATTCAGTGGTTACCCCCAGCATCCCTATTGGTAACTCTGGTTTTGGCCTTTTGACTTTCATTACAGGACTGCAATCTTAGTTCTGTAACTGAATTTCCGTTATGACCCAACTCATGAGTACTGTTGGCTAAAGTGGGGCTGTGGCCCTGATTTGTGTAATTCTGCAGGAAGATACAGGCAGTTACAGGAGGCTGGATGGAAAGGGCTTGGCTTTACAAGCCTGACGGGTTAGAAGTCTAAATTCCAGTGACTTCAGAGCTGATCTCTGCTTCCACCAAAGCCCTTCCTTGGGGCATCTCTTTTGTTTGTATTAAGGGACAGGGGTGTGTGTGGATGTCCCTCCCCAGCATAAGCCTCGTGAGTAGGCTGTAGGAGTGAGGAGAGGGCTTGACCATTACTGTATGCCTGGGTTAACTCTTAGCACAGATCAGTGCGTGTGAAAGAAAGAGACACGGACTAATGAGAATGCCTGCCTGTTTTCTTTTGGGGAAACAAAAAGCTGACTTGCAGCTCACTGACATTTCTATAGTCACGTTGCATTGGCAGGACAGACAGCACCAGTAGTTCTTTTGGAAAGGCAGGACAAGGGAATTGAATATGTTGTCCCCATCCCGGTCCCCCCACCCTTCCCCACCATGTGAAAGGAGCTCTTTGAGTGCAAGATGAGAGTGAGTCAGTGCAGCTCTGCAGGGGGATATAAAGCCAGCTTTGTAGTAGCCCTCTCTAGGCTTTCAGTGCCCTAGACCGTGCAGTGCAACGTCACGCTGTTGCAGCCCTCCTTACCTGAGCAGCACCAGGTCCTTTGCTCTTCAGCACACACATTTTTTTTTTGCTATGGCGACAGTAGTCTGTAACCTGCTGCTTTGCTGCTTCACTCGCTCTTCTGCTTGATAAATTAACCTCCTAGGCCGTGGGAATGAGTGAGCCAGCTGCCGCTGTAGACCCTTGCAGGGTTTGTGATGCTTTAGTAGACATACAGTTATGTTCCCCCCAGACACACACATGCACACACACAAGTCAAGCAAACTGCAGTTGTTAGATCTCTGGCAAGTTCAGACATGCCTTAAAGGGTTTATAATAAGAATAAATGAAGTGCTCACTCTCTTTTCCCCTCTCTGACCCACTTTTTGCAGATAAAGTTGGTAGGCCAACTAGGGCACTCCTTGGTAGAGAAGAAAAATCTGCACTTTGTTCTTCCTTGCTGTAAAATAATTCTCTTCTAAAATAACTTGTGTTGCTGCTTGGCTGCAGCATTTGAGCTCTAAATGCCTTATGAAGTAAGCGTTTCTGTGTATCTGTTATCAGCATTTTGATTAAGAGACAACTGGCCACGTCTGGTGTGAAACCCAGATTTCAAAGAGCTCCTCTAAATTCTGCCTGCTTAAAAAAAATAAAGAAAAAAGTAACCACCTGGTTCTTCTTTCTGTAGCAAAATCAGTGTCTTTGCTGGTTTAAGTTAGGAAATGTTCTAGAAGAGAAATTACTTCCTGCCTGTATTGCTAATGAGCATATCTCTGTCACCAAACTCTTTCTTACATATCCAAAAGCACTGATGTCTGCCAGAAATCTTTTGAAGATTCCTGGAAGAATCTAATCATCTTCACATGGCTAGTTTGCTAAGGCTGGCGGAACTGGTTGTGCAATACTGTGTGAGCAAATGGACTGGATGTAGGACTCTACCCAAACTTTGGCTGCTGATCTGAAGCATGTGTTAGCAGATCGAGACCCAGGCTGTATTATCTGAATAGTGCTCCCTTGTGACCTCGGTCTGGACTCTATTTCTGTGACTTAGTTTACATTCTTGTTTCTTCAAATGTAGATTTCTTCACCTTCAAACCACAAACAATAAAATTAGAAGCTCTCCAATGTGAAATATACAGACATACTCTGAACTCTGAGGTGCAGGGATCAAGAGGACCTCTTTACATATTTATCCTAGAGCCATTCTGATTGGACATGGAATATATTTGGCCAATGATGCAGAATTAATAACTACATATTTCATCCACCATGCCTTTTGCAGACCTCAAAGAACTGAAAGCATGTAGCAGAAGAGATTGACACCACTGTTTGTTTTGGATGTGGGGAAGTGGAGGCAGAGGGACCTTAAGCAAGGTGCCAGGAACAAAACCCCAGTTCTGCTCCAGGGCTTAATCGCTGTGATTCCTGCTGGAATAGGCATTCTCTGCAAAAAAAGACTCAAGTCTTTATCAAAAGACACCTTGCGTTTGGAGGGTGGAGTTCTTGCCAATAAAAATAATTACCAGATCATTTTCCCTTTTGTTTCCTAGATGTCGCCATGCTGCCATAGCCAAGTACTTTGGCGATGTCACCCCACCTTGTAACAAGTGCTGTGATTACTGCAAGAACCCGGGGGCAGTGAAAAGACAACTGGAGTCACTGGAGCGCTGCAGCAACACCTGGAGCAAAACCTGCATTGGGCCTACAGGTTCCTCCTGGGATAGCTATGACCCAGAGCTGTATGAAGGCGGGAGGAGAGGTTGCAGAGGTTTTAGCAGGTCTGTACTTGGTAGCTCAAACTCAACTCATAGGGGCTATCAGAGAGAAGAAAGCATCTCCCAGCTGCAGGCCCAGCCACTCCTATTTACAGCACATGTTTCTCTGTGGTGGTATTTTCCTGTAACTTCCTGGCAGCAGGAGCTGGAATTTCATTTTCCACACACTTTGGCAGCCTTGATCACATTCATGTCCCAGAGAGCCAAAGGCGTTTTGACTGACCTAAGAATTGCCCTTCAGAATGTAATTGGTTCAAGAAACTAGCCTGAAATTTTTTGAAAGTGGTAAGTGGGCTCAACCCGTTCACAGTCACAGAATCAAAAATGTTTAAGTTGAGACCAACATGTCAGCGAAGTATGACATGGCCCAGAGTTCATTCCTGACTTGGTATGGCTGTCTGTGGGCCAGCAGGCTGGGGAGCCATGGACAGGACTTAAGTCATTACAGCGGATATAATGGAATGCCAGTGTCAGCTTCTTCTGCAGATTGCTAAATTTTAGCGTTTCCCTATCAGGCTGACAGCAAAAGGAAGATGTGCAGTGGGAAACATGATTAATTCTGTAAAATGCTTGGCAGTGTGGAGATGACAACTTCTCTTCTTCCTTGTTCTCTGGCTGAGTTGCACTGATCGTGCAGCTCTGTCAGGATGCAAGTTTTGCTGCCTGCAAAGCTCTGCCAGGATGCACAGCACTGTCAGCTGGCCTAGCCTTCTGCTTTACCTTAAACAGCTTGAGACTGGTAGCTTTGTTCTTCAGGCAAGTCCAGCTGAGTCAGAGGAAACTGGTGTACTTGTGACCTAAGCCCATGTTTGATCTCAGGACCTGAGGAGACACGGCCAATGCTGTTGTACAGCACAGTGTTTGCCACTGGATTTATTAAACGTCTCCATGACTTGATTGTAGCTTTGCCTTGGAAGTTGTAATAGTCAACAGCCTTAAAGCTCTGATTTGTGATACCTGTAAGTTTTGGCTGTGACAGCTGTAGAAGGCAGTAAACTGTTGGGCTACGTCTGGCGAGAGTCAGCTGCTGCATTTCAGTGTATTAGTGATGGAGCTTTAATTTAGTACAACAGTCTGTGAACAACTGAGGCTGAGGAATGGATGCTTTGCCCTTTCTGCCATCTCTGCTCCAAGGGCAGTAGTGACTGACAGATGGGGTATGCGACACAATGCAATGACTCCTCAACCCCATGGGACAATGTGGCAGAGCTTCTGAAATGGAGCCCTCCGTTCTCAGAGCACTAGTTATGTGCTACTAGTTCACGCTACTGCTTACAAATCCATTAACTGCTGTCCAGGTTGAGGGTTGGTAGTGAAACTAAAAGCTAAGACTTGTTCAGAAGGGATGTGAAATACATCATCTTTTGTAAATACTGGGATGACCTGGGCTTTCCAAAGCCTGTCCCCCAGTTAATGCTGCAGCTACAGAAATGTTTGTTCCTCTTGTTTTCCTGCCTTATCCAGGTATGATGAAGAAAGCAGCGGGAATGGGGATGAAGCCAATGAAGAGAGTCGGAAACGGGAGTGGAACAACTTCTACAAAAAGCAGATGAGTCTGCGCAAAGTGAGTTGGTATCCCTTTGTAAGAGACTCACAGATTGTTTGCTGCGAGCTTGTCCTACAGACATAAAGGCTTCCTGGCACTAATGAAAGTAAATTATTGCATCTTGCTGTTGCTTGTTCTGTTTTTTTACTTTTTGTACCTCTTTCACACCTCTGCACAGCTTTCACTGTGTTCTCCATACTCTGGGTCAGTGCTATAATACGAAGAAACGCAGCTTACTCATACTGACTTCTCTCCAGTGCTAATCAAGAGGATCCTGTTGTCTTTAATACCTCTGATATTCATAAAAACAGATTTCCCCATTCAGCTTCTCTTGCATATTCCTATAGCAAAGGTGAACTTTTGGCTTTGATTTTCATTCTTTGTCTTCTTTCCCTCATTTTGGTGCCTTTTCAGTACCTTTGTAACTTCAGCATTAATTTTCCGTGGAGCAGGGGTATAAAATATATCTTTTGTGCTTCTAGACCCGCATGTGTGTTGCAGGAATGGAAATGTTTGACTGATCTTTGTTTTCTTCCAGGGCAAAGAACCAGAAAAGGACGATTTTGTTCCTCCAAGTAAATATCTTCTTTGATTTATAGTGGTTTTCTTTGGGAGAACAAGGTCTTGTATTTTGCAGCTGCATGTAATTTGTATAGCATCAACACTGGAGGTATCAATCCCTAGGCACAGAGGTTAGGCTTTTGGCTGTGAAAGCTTGGCTGGAGGAGATATATCAGAGCTTAGCTTTGGTTGGGGTGAAGATATGGAATGCATCTTTCTGAACAACTTTTCCAAATAAGCAAGAGAGAATGAAAACTCTGTCTAACCTGACTTTGTAGGCTATTTCTGCAGTGGTTGTACAGCAGTATTCAACTGGGCTATAAGGAAACTGCTGAAAAACTTTGCCATTTGTAATCGTTCTACTTGGGGCCCAGTCTAGCAACACAGTTCTTACGCTATTGTAAAAGAATACCTGGTAGTCCGTGTTAATCTATTCAGCCTCTTTTTTTTTTGGTTGGTATTGTGGGGAGTGGAAGAGAGTTGAGTTTCCTAAGAGCTGGGATTCCTTGAAAAAAGGTTTCCTGAGATGGGGAGGTTTTGGAAAGCTGTTAGTCATAAAGCTTTCTCATCCAGGGAGAAAAATCTCACTTTGGCTTCTGCCTACTCTTTTGGAGTTTGTAGCTTCTCCAGGTAAACAGGGTGACTGTAGTGGTCTTTGGGGTAACTAGGCAGGGAGGAACATGCCAAGCAGTACTGGACTGGAACCCTCCCAGTGACGGTTGAGATGTTCCCCATCAGCCCTAGCCCTGCTATGACACCTTTTCCAAATTGCCTCTTCTGTGGTAGGTGCAGACTGTCCCTTGAAGGATGCCTTCAGCAGGAGAATCTCTAAGCTCACAGTGAAGGTAAGAAAGGCTGGTTAACGTTCAGTCTTGTTGACTTGCCAAGAACAACAAAGATTCTGCCTGCCCTGTTCTTACTCCTTCAGGGATGGAAGTCCAAGGGGCACTATGACTTCTGTAGAGCATGTCTGAGTATCCCATGTTTCCTAGGGACGGGAACACTGCTTGAAGATGCTGGAAGAAGCTTTGAGCACCAATCAAAAGGTTCCAGCAGGAGGAAAAGGGTATGAGATGAGAGAAAAGGGGTTGAGTCCCTTAACACAGGGCCTACTCTTCCCTGAGCACCATTACCACTCTCAGGGCGTGCCTTTTTAAGTTATTTGGTTCAAGGATGTAGTTTCACTTAACAGCATCCTTCTTGTAGTGATGTTCAGGATCAGATACGGGGACTCTTGTGTCTGATTCTGCTAAATCAGCTCGATCCTAGGAGTCGCAATTCTTCCCTGACCCACAAGATGGGGATAGTGTACATCTCAAACTGAGCAACTAGACGAGGACTTTGATTTAAAAATGTTTTCACCACCCTTTCCATTCTCCAGCAACTCACCGCTGCATCCCTTAGGACTTAATTGGAAGTTATCACTTATTCTTGCACCAGAGGGAGTGAATTTCGTACTTTCTGGGAGATGCTCAAGCATTAGTGTTCCCTTTGCAGACAGAGAAGTGTGTCTTTCCAGAAATCACCCCAGCCTGTGTTACAGGTCAGACCCTCATGCCTGTGCTGTGGAGCTGGAGTATGAAGCTTTCCAAACCAGTAAAATGGCTAACTCATACAAGGCAACTGTGCTAAAGAAGGTAGGGCGTACATCTGCTGTTGTTCCCTTGAATGTGGTGTGGCCTCAACTCAAGGGGAAATAGGGTAGAGTTTGTGTGGGAAGGATGAAGGAGAAGCTCTGCTTTGCCTTGAATGCCTTCCAAATCTTCTTCTTGATTTTGTTTCCAGGAGAGCCCAGAATCACATTGGTTTCACATCTTAGTTGGCTTTACAGGCTCTGGAAACCTACATACCAGTGCAAGTTTATCCAGATATCCTCTTGATCTAGCAAAAAAAGGAACGGGGAGTTCCTCAGACTGTTGCTGACCATAGAGAAGCCTTGGTTTAGGTTAGCTGGTTGCCATAAGTCTCTCCGAAGATGTTTCTGTTCTTGAGATAGGTGTCTTTCCAGGGGAGACATTTGTTTTGCCACTATGGCTTTTAGTATGTACAAAGGTGGGAATGCATAAAGATTTCTGGCCACTAGAGAATATTTCTGTTCTCTTTTCAGGTAGCAGAAATCAACAAAGCCTCAAAACAAGGAGAGTTGTTCTCAGTCTTTGGGTCTGGAACTGGTGGCAGCACCAGCTTGGAAACAAAATCTGGGTCTCCAGCAGAAGCAGACTTCCTCCCTGCATCCCAGGTTTACTCGGTGAGTGAGTACAGATGGGATAGACAAGAAGGGAATGGTGTGCTTTGCGGTTTTTTTTTTCGTAATTTTATTATAAGTCCTTTCTGTGACTATAGCTGTATATTTCTGTTGTAATTGCTTTCCCTGTCTGTCCTGTGTTTTTGGAGTGAGATCAACTAGTCGTGCTGGTTCCTGTTAGTGAATATAATCTATGTACAGGCCATACGTTAAATAAGTTTTCCTCATCTTGCTCTAACCAAGGATGCCGTCTGTTTCCTTACTGCAGGCTTATGACTTTAACCTAATCCATTTCCCTGATGTCTCAGTTGATGGTTATGATAAGTCAGTTTTAGAGCCTTCCCCAGCTTACGGCTGTACACACTGGTGCACTGTATACAGAAACTTAGCTTCTTTCAGGGTTCTGCACACGCTCTCAGGGCTTCCTTAATGCTCTCATATCCAAAATTCCTTCTTCTCCCTTTCTCCCTAGTTCAAACCCAAGCGTGTGGGAGCAGGATTTCCAAAGAAATCCAGCTTGTTTCGCACAGCTTCGGAACTGCTGAAGATCCAGGAGGAGAGCGATGTAAAGTCTGTCAAAAAAGAAGTAGATTGTCCAAATGGGCAAGACAGCAGCAGCTGCAGTCTGGACCAGGACACCAGAAACACTGTTCTCCAGAAGAAAGAAATAGGAACCAAAGCAATGTGTGAGAGTGCTGGGGTAGAAGTACTCCTTCCTGAAAAGAAGGGACAGCAACCCAGTCCAGACACAAAAGCTGCCCTTTGGGAGAGCCCTACTAAGAAGTCCAAACCTAGCAAGAAGCAGCAAAAACTCGCAGAAGCAGCTAAAAAAGAATCACAGGATATTTCCAAATTCTTTTCCCTCCCCAAAGGTGGGTCTAAAGCCAAAAGTTGCAGCTCAGCAAAGGAAGATGGCTGTTCTGCAAGCACACTACCTCAGGTTTCTTCTCAAAGCATGTGTCAAGAGAAACCAATACCTCAGGAAAACAAAGATGTCTCTGGAGAAGATGTGACTGGACAGTCCCAGGCAGAGAATGAACTGGAAGAGGCAGAAATAACACTGTCTGAGAGAGAGGAGGGTTTTAAGACCCAGTGGGCTGCTGAATCTGACCTCCTTCAGGAAGAAATTGATGTAAAATCCAGGTAAAATCTCTACCTCTCTGCTCCCTGTGTTGCCCTGTTAATGAGCTGCAGAGCCCCACCAGCCTTGTCCTGGAAAGTGGGAATCTGTGTTAGATCTCTAGGCTGGTGAGGGAGACGCTTGCTTTACCATGCAGAGTCTCGTGACCACTGACAGTGAATGCAGTAATATCTTCACTGTGGAATGATTGAAATTGGCCTTCTCTCCACTCCTCCCCCTAGTGTTGCTGAAGATGTCACAGAAACTGAGCTAACTGTTGTTGGGGAAGGTGAGAGTGGGAAGCGACCAGGATCAGAGGAGGTAAGACTTTAATGGATGCTGCTGATTTCCTTTATTTCTTCTGTTCATCTTGTGCTAAGTTTCTCTCTGGGAGTGATGTTCCTGGTCTGAACTTCACCTGATAGTGTTATTTATCTAGGGGAGGGCCCAGCTGCAATTGCAGCAGAGAGGAGAATCATAGTTGCATCGCACTCCTGGTGTCCCCCTGCTGCCCACTGGGCCAGTGCCAGCAACTCAGACTGCAGCGGAAAGCTGCCTCTCCACTCTGCCGTTTCCTCTTCTCTGCAACACATGTGACTGTACCCTTGCTGATGACTTGCCTGGAATGAGTCTCTCCACCCCCTCTAGATCTGTAACTAACTATAATTAGCAAGTTGCTTTCTCAAGTTCAGGGAACAACCACAGGCCAATGACACGCAGGACCACTCAGAAGGGAACCATGCTCACAGCCTTCCCTGCCGTTCAGCCTCTGGTTCTGCGTTTGGCATCTGAGACTGCCTGGTAGCTGTCTCTACTGAACAGTGCAGTCTTGTCCTTGCTCTTTCAAATTGGACGGGAGCGTGGCACTCCTGAAGTGGTTGATTCTTCCTGAGGGGTGTATTCTCAGCAGACATCCTGGGAAATCTTTTCCTGTCAGTTTTTCCTTTATGCAACAGGGTCTAGCAATTAGCTGCCCTAATAAGAGCACAGGGTAATTCTAAATGTGGTAGTCTTAAAGGGTTTTCTTAAAGACCCTTTGTGTGGGAAACAGTGTATTTATGTCTGCACAGCACGATGGGTTACATAGATTCCCGCATGGTATTCGCTATAGGGAGGGCCTGCAGGATGCTGCAAAGATTCATGTTCTGAGAAGGAAGTGTCTGCTTGGAAGTGTAATGCTGCCACAGGAATTGGTGGTTTTGGTTTTCTTCTGTCCCATCTCCAGGATATGGAAAGTCCCGCAATAAAGCGGCTACGGACAGTGGCAAAATCTTCTATTTTGTCCCTGCCAGAAAGCAAAAGTGTTGGTCCAAC
Organism: Pandion haliaetus; assembly: GCA_013401275.1. Lineage (NCBI taxonomy): Eukaryota > Metazoa > Chordata > Aves > Accipitriformes > Pandionidae > Pandion > Pandion haliaetus. The sequence continues at coordinate 16,873 of VYZV01000392.1, forward strand.
AAAGAAGAAGGTGACTTTTGATCCAAACTTATCACAGTGTGATAAAAAAGGAACCAGCAAGACCGTACAGCCAGTCATCAAAGGCGTGTCCCTCAAAGAGACAGCAGACATCGTTGTCAAATATTTGACCCCATTCTACAAGGGTGGCAAATTTGCTTCCAAGGTAGGGCACAACTCAAGACCCTCTTTAGCAGGAGGAGACTGCACCTCCCTAGTGATCTGGGGCTCTAAGAAGGGGAAGATGATCTGGTTACCACATTTCATTTCCAGGTCACATCTGGTGCTGTTTTAGTGACTTTATGTGTAGCAACTCACCTCTCCCAGTAAAGGGTTTGTGTGTGATTTAGAGCGGTATCATGTTGGTTCCACACTTGTTTGTGATTGTTCGTATTTTCACACTAAACTCTGGCATGTTTTTAAGAACTCCCACCTGTGGAGTGGCAACAGATCACGTTCAATTCTGGTGTAGTTTACTTGATGTGTTCTGCAAGGTAGGCTGTGTGTGCATGTGCTTCTCCAGCACTGCAGGGCCGGGTGCATTTGCAGGTTTGCAGCACTCCTGTAGTCTAAATCTATGAACAGTTTGTGCTACAGCCAGCCTGTGCTAAGGGCAAAGACGAACATGCAAACAGTCTGGTGAGGTAACCAATGTCTGCTTTCTGTGTTTTATCTTCCCCAATCCTGCAGGATCTGTTTAAGGGCTTTGCTCGGCACCTGTCTCACTTACTGACTGAAGAGCAGAACCCTGCGCGCAAGACTGGTGAGTTGGTAGCTGGGGAGAGCGCCAAGAATCTTGGGTTCTTCTGATGCTAAATGGATTGATGTCTTTAGAAGGGGTAGATGTCTTAAGTATCATCTCAAAGGTGGTGCTTCCTCTCTTGCAGTGAAGGAGGAAGCACAGAGGCTCATCAAGGAGTTTTTCAAAACAAGGGTCAGGTGTGAGAGTGAGACAGACTGGCAGGAGCTGCACAGCTCAGAGAGATGATCCTTGCATCATGTTGGCTGTCTTCCTTCCTCCAGCAGCGGGACCAGGGCATCCTGCAGAGCTCAGCCATGGAGGGTTTCATGAAACCGCAGAAGTGAGTTTTCTTTTTCCACTGCATTTTTGCTCACTTCTGACCTAAGTGACATGCTCTTCCAGGAAACCAGTTTCTGGGAACTTCTGGAGAGTTTCTCCAATAACTAGGGTGCTGAAGCCCTCTAGTACCTCTTGCCAAGAGGTGTGAAGTCTGCATCTGCTGTGTAGTTTAGGGGCTGCTGCCTCAGATGTTCTGCAGTGTCTCCAACCTCTACTCCCTGCAGCAGGCTGGGAAGGGCTCAGACTTTCCAACTGGGACTGTGCTTTGGGATGGCATCTCGCTTCCTAGATAGCTCCTCCCCTCGCTCCCCAATCTCTTAGTTCTTATTTCAGTGTTACCAGTAGAAGCCTTATGCTACGAGTTCATATGCTTTGCTCAGGGCTGCCAATGACGAACTTGATGGTTACATTCCTGGATGGAATGTTTTCCCTTGAAGGACAAGAAGGGAGTGTTTTGTTTTTACCATGCAAGCAATGCCTACTTTCTGAAGGTGGAGAAACTTGGATTCTTTTTCTTTTAATCTAAACTTTTTTTTTTTTACTTTGTCTGGTTCTGTCTGCCCTTTCACTTAAGCGGTGATGCTCTTTCAGTATTAACCTCTCCAATAGTGGCATCAAGGTTGCCAACACTTTTCCAGCATTTGCTTGTAACCCCTAAAGCCATATTTGCTCCCTGTGCCTCACCCACAGTCTGCAATACACAGGGCAATGCTGCTGTTACAACTGGTTAAGGTACTGCTGTGGCCCTCAAATTGAGACTGTGGTGCCTCTGCTGCTATATTTATATAAGGACCTGAACCTTAGGGTATCAGTGGGCTTGAAATAACATGATTCCCTGGCACAAGTCCTTTCTGTTGGTTTCTTGTTGGGTTCTGCCTTTGTTCCATGCCTATAGAGGCTGGTGGCCTCAGGCACTAGCGCTGCTAGAGGAATCTGCAGCCTGAGAGGCCATCAAACAGGCTTTTGGATCGCTGTACTCAACAAATGTTTTTTCTTTTTTTAAATGTACTGAAATGTATGTGCAGAACTGACAATAAAACAGTGTTACAGCTGCTGTGGACTCTCCCTGGAAGCTTTTTCTTACTACTCAATCATACAGACTGGTCTAAGATACTTTTAAGACTCCAACACTGTGAACATAGACGTGAAAGCTCATTTCTTATCTGAACAGACAGCTAATAAATTCAAGCCTGGGATGGGATGGATGGGAAGCGTGTGCTAGCAGAGACCTCCAACCCTTTATAGCTGCAGAACTTCTCCAGCTAGAACCAAAAGGAGAACCTGGAAATGTTTAACTCAAAAGACACCTTCATCTTCAGCTTGCTCTGCTCACTGGAGGACAAAGGGCTTTACAAGAAGCCTTTTACGCAACAAGTATTTTTCAGCTGTTGCCTGCTGGCTTCTGTTTTACCTTCCCAGTAAAAATCTTGTTTCATCAGGCACTTAAGTGGGGTTACTATCTCTCCAGAGTTCAGCTGCTGCCTGGGTGAACTTCTCAGAAATGCTTTGTTTATCTTGTAAATCTGTGGGCAGATTTGTGTGACAAAGTGCTTTATCAGAATGTGGGGCATTTCTAACCAGATGAGTTTTGCTTCTATGTGAGGCAGCAAAAGCTCAAAGAGAAGGGGAATAAGGATAAGTTAATTTTTAGATACTGTCTCTCTTCCTTTCTTTTATGTTGCTGTGGTGCTTTACCTAGCCTTGCAGTAGCACTGCTGAAGGAGGAGGGTGGAACATGCTTCAGCTAAGACCTCACAGGCCACAGCGAGCAGCAGTTGAAGGGAAGTTCCTGACAGGGAAGATGCTGTACTTACTGCTAGCATCAGCTCACCAGCAAGAAGGTAGCTGTGCGTTATGGTTTGCATTGAGCACCCTCAGCTCTATCCCCTTCCCGGCCAACAGTGAGAACCTTTTCCTCAGGCTTTGCCAGTTAACCTGCAGGTCAATCAATCTTCCCATGTTAGATGTAAACCAGTATCTGTTACATCATAGGTTCAAAACATCTCTGTGTGATTACTTTATTGCAGTCTCCTAAAGTGCAGATAGCTTTCAGTTCAGCAGGATAGCTGTAGCAATAAAAATAAATTAAGCATTTTTGTACAACCTAGGACACTCTGCTGTAATACAAGTTCCATTTGAACATGCTTTCTTCATGGGTACGGAGCCATCAGTTAAATATGACAGCTGCATGGACATGACTGCTTTATAGTAGGGGGAAACATATGCATATAATTATGTTAGTAAGAAATTAATTAACAATAAACTTTCTTACCATTGCAGCTCAATCTATGCCCCAGCATATGTGTTAATTATATATGAACACTGATCTGCTTTGCAATTGAGATGCTTTCTACAAGCTCCTGGTTCACAAATCCTGCTATAAGGCCTCTTGCATATCAATACAGAGAAAAAGCTGGTCTATGGAAAACACCAGCAGCCAGTGCAGTCATTTCATAGCCTCAGCTGTGCATTGTGATACACAAATCTCAAGCAAGCATCAGTCTTCTCCTGTTAATTAATTAGAGTCCAACACTGCATAGCTTGAAGGCAATTGCTTGCATCTGTTCAGCTGCTCTGTGTTGGAACAGGCTATGAAAAAGCAATGGTGTGGAAAGGGTGTCTTGTGCTTTGTTTAGCCACTGCATGCATCGATTCAAGGAAGAGTACTTGGGGACTGAATGGCAGGTCACAAGGGGTGAGATTATGGTCCAGTCCATCAGCAACCACTGTGGTGACAGTCTTAGAAAGTAGCTGTCTGAGTTCATGGATGTCTTTTAGAAAAGTCCTCTCCAGAAGACAGGGTAGGGAGCACTGAACAAGCTTGAAGAAAGGAAAATAGTGCTGTTTTGCTTGGTCGTTCTCCTCCTCTTAGGCTTTAGTGGTGCAACGGTGTTTTATCCAGGATGACAACAATCGTGTGATACATTTCTTTAGCCTGCCAAAACACAAATCAGTATCAGTCATTCTCTGCCCCAGAAACGGCTGCTTCTCATAATTAAATATTCCCGTAAATCACTTTCCATAATTAAATATCAGGTATGTGCTGGGACAAAGCTGTGCTTTGGGGCCTGGGAAATGCAGTGCTCCCATCCACCTCTGGGACAGAAGAGAGCAGTAGCACTGTCGCTTAGCAGAGGCTCAGCTGGGCGGTGGAGGGCAATTTCTGAATTGCCAGGAGGAAGCTGTAGGTCCAGGCTGATCTCACCTGTGACAGTTCAAGCCACATAGTCTTGGGGTTGGCAGCTGAGCCATAGTTCAGTTCTATGCCGGGAAGCCCACCATCAGAGACAGGCCGCAGGGTTCGCATCTTCTGCAGCTCTTTCAATGGAATGACACAGGAGACCGCCTGTGTGAGGAGAAAAGCCACAAAACAGTCTCTGGAGCAGTCCTTACAAATAAAACCATCTGATTCTCACCAAGGAGGATTCACCTCAAGAACTTATCGAAAGCTGAGACAAGGACTGGGGCACAGGGCAGTGTGTACAGAATACAGGGCAGGCTCCTGCTGACAGCATGTCCCTAGAACTCTTTCAAGATTGGGACAAACAGGAATGTGGCCTACACTTAGTTTTACTGTGGACCGTGCTTGTTAGCATGGTCACTGCACTTACAGAAGAGCACATGGCTGTACTAACTGTTCTACCACTTCTGTCACTTGCTTTGGGCTAGGGCCGTTGTTAGAGTGGCTGTGATGCAGGTAAATACAGTGTCTTCCTGCACAAGTCCTTCTAAAAGTCAAAGTTAACATCTGACAGACATCAGGGCTCTGGACTCTAGGGAGGAATTGTCCGGCATACCTGGGCGGTGCCATCCACCACAATGATCTCCTCTTTATTCACGCCAAAGAAACAGGGCACAGGGATTGTGTCATCGCTGACTCTCTCTACAAAGTAGGTGGTGTAGCCAAAGAAAGGCAGTTTCATCACATGCTCTGTAAGAAAGCAAAAGGTGGCCTTCAGGCAGCAGCTTTCAGCCAGCAATCTACTGCACCAGCCTAAGGTGGTCAAAAGTTGCAACTGTTCCTAAGCTTTTCTACATTGAAAAGTAAGATTGACAACTTCTCCCTCCCTCCCAGGCAGCGGATACTCAATTCTCAGCAGCCTGAATGGATGTCCCGTTCTTTTCCAACCAGAAAACAGATGTATAGCCAGAATATCGATTAAAACACAACTTGTACAGAGCTCTGAAAATCTAATGTAGACTTCTACAAAAGAGGTAGAACTTCTACCCTGATCACCATGCTTGGGAACAAGTGCCAATCTGCAGGGGGAGGCCGTCAGGGAGTTCTATGTCATGGCCCATTCCAGGCTCTAAGGATCCTTGCCAACCTCATGAACTGTCCCAAAAGTGCATTCAGAGCAGCTTCCATCATGCTCAGGACAGACAACTCGAGCAGATCTGGATGTCTCCTCACCTATGAACTGGATTTTTGCATCCACTGGCTGGAGGGGCTCCCTGGTTCTCAGCAGCATGCCAACATGGTCCTGCAGAGCCTGGGGTCTGATGGAGGACTGCAGGGTCTTTGGTATGTACTCCTTCATCTCCTCCCTGTGCCAAGAAGCAGATACTAATTCACCCCCTGCCCAGCTAAAATCGCAAGCTCAACCAGGGGATTAAGAGGAAGGAGGGGATGTGGCAGCAATTTTCAATTGCATGGCTGGGGGCAAGGGTGGAGGGAGAGGGGAAGAGCACAACAGGTCATATCTGAATTGGGTAATGTGGAAGGAAACATCAGAGACAGTGAGACCACCATTTTCCACAGAGAAGGCAGCTGCGCACCACTGACTAGTGCACTCAGAAAAATCCCTCCTTTCTGGAGACAGCAGGAGCTCTTCAAGCAAGGACTGTAGCATGGAAGTAAAGCCACAGGGTGTTTCTTTCACAGACAGTCTCAGCTGAACGCCACCTTATTCTAACCCTGTCTTGCTCCTGTTCATCCAAAGCACTACACAGAGCAGAGCTCCAATGCCCAGCAGGGTTATGCTATTACCCCCTGCTGCTGGTGCTGTAAGGGGATCTGATGCAGACATTACCTCAACTCCAAGTCAAAGTGCATAAGGGTACAGGAAGGAAGGAGTGTGAAAGTAACAGCTCAGGGCTGCAGGACAGAAGAAGCTTTCCAGTACCCAGGGACATTTTCATTCCCATTAGGCATCTCACTACAGATTTTGGGTGCCCAGGGTTGAAAACTCTGGCACTTGTGAAAAAGAACAAAGGAACATTCATCCCAACTATAGTTCTTGGTATTACAAACACATGGCAGTCAAAAGAAATGCCCATGGCACCCTCATGACCCTCAGCTCAGGAGTCACAAAAGGAAACGTGGATCAGAGACTGTCAGCATTAAGAGGGTGAACAGAAGGTCAACTTTCTTGATTATGGGCAGGAATCAGTCACTAAGTGACATTAATTAGCAGCTTATGTTCTCCAGAACTGTCCATTCCTTAATTATCCAGCAAGTACTTTCAGACACCTACTCCTAACCCCTGTGGAGCCGACAGCCTTTAGAGATAGAGACCCACCCTGAGACAGACGTACCTGGAGAGAGCAGAGTTCTGCTCTGTTTTGGCCCAGTGCTGGAGCACTGCCAAAATGCCCACCTGCATCTCCGTTTCTTTACTATGGCTCAGCAGTATCCTCCCATTCAGGTAATCCCACAGGATCTGAGAGACAACACAGCAAAGAGCCCTTCGTTAAACCTGCCAGAAGGTTCAGGCATGTCTGGGCAGTGCCAGGCTGCAGAGACCCACATACTGCCTTGCTGATAACACATCCAGCTCACGCTGATAACACAAAAGCAAAGACTTTCTGTGCTCAGGAAGAGCATGCAGAACTGCACAAACCATGTCTGGTTGAGTACAGCTCACAGGCTAGGGCTACAGGCATACTGCCTTCCTTGCATCCATAGCTTCAGTTATTAGTCATTCCCGGAAACAGCACACAAAGCCAATCAGCCAAAGCCCTCCCACTTCTTCAGCCCCCTTGGGACACCCCCATTGGCCTGTACACTAACTCTGCCCCACTAGGGAGCCCTTGCTAGGGAGGTTCCTGGTGCGCACACTGGCCTTGTTGCTTACCTGTCCATAATGGACATCAGTATAAATTGTGTTCTCAAAGTGCAGAGGTGTCCTCCAGATGAGCCTGCGCAAAGTCACAGTGACCAACTTGTCCTCCAGCAGGTAATCATGAAGATAGTCCTCTGATCTTAACGGCCTCGCCATTTTATCTACATGTTTAAGCAGAGGGAGTGTCATCACTCTTGGCACTGAGACAGTGGGCTGAGCTCCATGGCCTGGGACAGGAGCCTTCCTGCACACCTCTATTCCACCCTGCCCTTACCACTCCAAGCATCAGCCATTCCAAAGGGACATGGACATCCCCACACACACACACACACCTCTTTCAGGAACAAGCAACACAGTCCCTGAGAAGCCACAACCCTTAACCCTAGTAGAGAGGGAAACTGCTGAAGAGGAACCTCCTCAGAGTCAGCAAGGGTGAGGGAACTGTTTGAAACAGTAGCCATGGTCCTCCCTGTTGGAGAAACTGCTTTAAGAAAGAAGCTAGATGCTAGTCTCTACTTGCCGAGATTATCGCTGTCACTCCTGATGGCAAAAAGAACAAATTCCTGTATCTCTTCCTGTTCGCCTGCCCCCATCTGCTCACAGATCTCCTGCAAGAGCTCCTTGGCCACCTGAAGCAAGGAAAGAAGCAACTAAGTACCATGGCCAGGCAAGCCCAAAGCAGCCCCAGAGCAATTAGACATACTGGGCCTGTTGGAGGGCAGCAGTATGGCTCTGGCCCTTGTGCAAAGAAGCAAGCTTGGTGAGGCATCCCAGTGTTGTGCAGGCCCTGCAGAGATACGCTGCTACAGGGATTCCTAAGAAGTGAGTGGGAAAGTGTCACAGCACTATAGGAAGCACAGGCCAAGCCCAAAGTTTTGACAGATAAGGGAGTTGCCTGGTATAGCTTAGAGTCCAGATCAATGAAGAAATTCAAAGCAGAAAACTCACAGTGAATGTCTTGATCCTGGTGAGGTATTCCACACCTCCAGGCATCAGTATCACTAGCCGGCGGGCACAATGCCCCTTCTGCAAAGGACAATCTTTAGGCAGCAAGACATGCTGGATCCCATCAGTGTCACAATTGTTTCTCTCTCTTCCTCCTCATCTCTGCCTTCCACTGCTTGCCCATAGTACCTGCCTCTTCCCTGCCTACTCCATGGCATTGCACTTCCCAATCCCCTTACAGACACATGCTTCATTTCCTCTCTTGGAACACTAACCACCCCTGTAACACTGCACATGGCACCTCCTGGCAAGCCTCTGCCCTCCCTTTCTTCCCAGCATCCCCACTTCTCTGCCCCTCAATACCAGCAATGCCTCTATCTCCACAGGGAAAGGAAGGTGGCGGCGGCCCCCGTACATGAAATTTTTCCGCAGGTTGCTCTGACAGATCTTGGCTATATCTGCGGGAAGAGGAAAAAGCTTCATGTGTGGAGCCAGACGACTAAACATTGTCTCCTATGGTGTTGGGTTGTGTTGAATTTAACCCAGGGCTGCTGCTAGGAGAGCAAAGAGACTTGACATCATCTCCCACTCTGCCAGGACACATCCAAATCATGAGGGGCCAGCCCCAGACAGCATCCAGGGCAGTAGGAATACAGAGGAATGACAGGATGGGAGAACTAGAACCCTCTTCTCTGGCAGGATTCTAACCCAAATACCCCACATCTGGTGACTCTGGAAGACCACAGCCTGTCTTTCCCCCAGGGTCTATCTTTCAAACTGGGCCTAAGCCACAGGGCTAAGCTAAGCCTCAGAGACACAATTCCACCTTGCCTGGGTGAAGATGCAATGGGGAATGACCTCTGCAAACAGAAAGACTAGAGATACAATGTGGTCTCATGCCCGCAGGCTCAGCTCCTTCAGTACTCCACTCATTTCTACCGCCTAACAGGATAAGGGAGATTTTCCCACTGGACCGTGTCCCCACCTGGATCCTGTCTTCTTTCCTTGATCACTGGGCCATAGTAACAAGGGGGCAGACTTATTTTACAGGACACAGAAACAGTCATACCATGGTGGGTGCTAGATGGGTCACTGCTGGCTAGCTGCAGAAACTTGGTGGCATAGGGCATCAGGACGTTAGAAGGGAGGAAATACCCAGTTAGCAGGTTTAGGAGCAACCAACCACGCAGCACACTCTCCCTGCGGAACAGAAAGATCTGTGGGCACCTTGGAACAAGACAATACCTGCTCCAAGAAGCTCAAAATGAGCCTCTGCCCTTCTGAACACCTATGGCAGGTGGCAGAAAATGAGATGGCGGTCCTTGGTCAGATGTTTCTTATGCTGAGGAAGGAATTGATTCAGTTATTCTAACAGCAAACAAAGCAAGGGAACAGTCAAGGCCACTCTGATGTCACTGCTGACATACTGCAGTGCAGTGTGGGGTCAAGCCAGTCCCTAACTGTTGTATCAATTCCCCAGGGCTGTGATGAAGAAATCAGGGCTCTGAGCAGCACCACTACCAGGAGCTGCCAGGTATGTTTACCAGTGCCCAGATATATCAACAGCCAGAGATACAAGGACAAATATCCATTGAAGTGAAAATGCCAAATCCAGTGACTGGCTAAATTTCCCGAGTGCTCAGCAAAAGCCCCAGCATCTGAGCAGCTGGGGACAACACATCATTAGGGGGCAGCCTCTCTGCTGGCCCTAGTGTCCATGCAGCGAGGCAGACGGTTCCCCTCCAGCTATGCACGCACAGGAGCTGACAGTGCTGATACTCACTGGTTAGGGTTGCGGGTGACCTGTTTGATGACCTGGCAGTAGATCTCATCATGCAAACTCTCCTTCTCCTTGCACAGCTGCATTCAGAGAGGAGAAGACAGCATCAGAGAGGGGACAAGAGCATCAGAGAGGCCACAGGTCATCTCTGTGCCCTTCCTCTCCCAGCTCCAGAGCTCTGCCAATTGGCTTAAAGCTTGGGCTTTGCAGCCTCTGGTCTCTAGTGCTACCTAGGCCCAAAGAAGGAGAGGCAGGTTATGCTCTCATCCAGACAGTGATATCCAGGGAAACCATTTATATGCCACCCTTCCCCCCATGTTTTTTAATCAGCTTCTCTGGTTTGTCTCCCTTTCTCATGCAGGAGGTTGCATTATGGCTCTCCCTGCTCTCTCCCTTCCCAGCAAGGTCTTAGCCCTTCATTCCCATTGGTGCTTCAGTGCCTTGCCCAGGGAAAGGTCACAAACCTGAAGGATTTCATAGATGCATTCAACCTCATTCTGGTCCTTGAGCTTTGATTGATCTCCCATGAACCGCATCAGAGCTGTAAAGCAAAGGCTAGCATTTAGGTCTAAGCAGAGGTGATCCTGCCATGGGACAGGCAGTAGACTAGAAAATGTCCTGAAAGCTTTTCTGCTCCGTGGGCTATTATGAGCCTTGCATATGGAGTCAGTGGGGCATCAGCCCAGGCAGTGTGTGTTCTTGGACACTTTGCACTCAAGGCAAAGTGCATTTTGCTGGATGCTTTCAGCTTGGACACAGGTGGTTAGTAGCTGCAGAAATGCCTTAGGAGGTGCCCTCCTCTCACAGTTTTCATTTCCCACTCTGGGCCCCATGATGCCTATGTGTGGCCACCAAGGCCGTCCCACTCACCCCTGCTCCAGCCTGTGCAGTATTGTATTCTAGGGAGGTACTTACTCTTGAAGTTCTTTGTAGCAAGCTCATTCAGCTCTCTATCAGAATACTGGAGCAAAGACTCCTGGACTGGGACCTGCAGGGCCAGAATATAAGGGTAAAATGGGGAGGCAGATCGCACAGAGCTGTGCTGCATTTCTTCACAAAGACACAAGCTCCCAGTATCTTGCAGGCAGCCCTGAAGAATAGGGGGCACGTACGCTTCTCCAGAGGCTGCAGCCAAGGATTTGCTCTCTACAGTTTTGCCGTGTGGGGACAAAGCTAGAGGCAGTGCTGGAGCTGGGATTCTGGCTGTAGCCATGGGGAGAGGCTGGGCTCACCTTGGTGTGCCGGACCAGGTCAGCTGCACTCTTCTTTTCAGCAGACATCCCCTTCAGTCCCTGCCTAGACAGAGGAGAGGGAACATGCAATCCAAGAAACATCCCCAGAAACCGCTTGGTGTGGGTCAGGCTACACAGGTCCTGTGTATGCCTGTTCAGGAAGGACCACAGCCTACTCACGTGGACTGAGCCTCTCGGAAGTAGGCTGTGGCGAAGTCCATCATGGTATAATTATCACCAGCAGGGACTAACATGATGCTGTTGGGTTCTGATGTCAGGCTGGGAACAGAACTCTGCAGAGACAGGCACTAATCCACCCTAAAAAGTCAGCTGAGGAACCGCAGTGTGTATTGTCCTCACCTGCCACACCTGGGAAGGCCTGATCTGTGTGTGATGCCTCCCCCTCCCACTATGATAGTATTTGAGTGTCTCCAAGAAGAAGTCATCTTCTTCCCTCTAGCCTTGGAGGTTAAACACTAGTAGGTCCATGGACACACCCTAGCAGCTCCCACAGAACCCAACCATATCCCTTAGAAGTTCCCCAAGGACAACTGACCTCCCTGTTGGTGTTCATGCTCCCTGGGGAAGCTTTCATACTCTTCCGCAGCCCTCCACATCTGTCCATGCTGGTGCTGAGGTAATCAGGGGCTGCAGCCAATTGCACCAGGCTGGTGGGGAAAATACCACAGCGGCCACCAGTGGAGCCAAACTGCCAGCCTGCAGAAACAGGGGAGAAAGAATCAGGAACCATGGCAGCTACCAAGAGAAATGAGCAGCGAAGCATTCTACTGGCAAAGGACAGCATCAGACTGACCAGGCTTTCCTGCATCCTAAGATAACATCCCCTATAACTATGGCAGCTGGAACAAGGTGGGTTGCAGTCAGAGAATGGCAGAGCTGAAGGCTGACTATGCCAGCCCTTAAGAGTCTGCTTTCCTCTGGTTTACTCAACAGCAGCATGTATAACTTCTGGGCACCATGGGCCCAGCAGGCCCTTGAATCCATTCCCCACCTTTCCTGCCAATCTCGACAAACATCCTCACCTGGCTCCACACCTTGCATGGGCAATAACTCAATGAGGTCACCCTTCTTGAAGCTGAGAAGGCTCTTGTCATCTGTGATGTAGCTTCGCAGAGCAATGACATAGTTGGTATCCTGGGTAAAAAGCAATGGGGAGGTCAAATCTCATCCCCAGGATGTGAAGGACTCAGACCATGTCATCCCATGGACCCTCACAGGTCCATGTGGGAAACCACCTTCATTCCGTACTGCACTACAGCCACTCCCTCACCTGCCTCAGCTCCTGGATGAAGAGTTCCACCATGGCCTTGATGCACGGAGCCTTCGGAGAGTGCAGGAAGAGCTGCTCTGTCTTCAGAGAGATGTCCAGGCCATTGCTGCCCTTCAGTTCCACTGACAGAATATCTGCAAAGCTGAGAACACAGCCAGCATGGCTGGGCTCCTTCTGCCAGAGCTAGGGATGCAGATCATGGGGTGGGACCTCATTCCAAGGACTGAGAATGGAGGCAGGCCTCAGCATGCTCCAGAGGGTGGCCTTTCACCAGCACTGTATTACAATAGTAATAGCACCATAGGCTGCTCATGGCTTTCACCTTACTACTCTGAGGACCTCCCTTGTGATGATATGCATGAAGCTGACTTACACCTAGCACTCACTTATTCTAAGCAAAGCACAAGGTAGGAAGGAAGGGGAAACTCCAGACTCATTAGAAGGAGAGTCAGTGAGTCACAACTGGACTAGGACAATCCTAGAGAGCACAGCACAACCAGGGAATTTTCAGCTCAACCATTCAGTTTGCCTCCTAACACTCTGAAAACATCCTGCAAGTGACAAATTATCATCCTGCAGCAACCAGTGCCCTTTTGCTCACCTGTAGCTGCAAAGAATCTTCAGGTGCTCAGGATTATAGCCAGCTGCTTTCACCACCTTCAGCAGCCTCATGCCCCTGTGAGAAACACCCAGGATCTGGACATCACTTCCATTTTCGCCCTGTAAGGAAAGTGCAGCAGAGAGCATGAAAGGCTCCATCCCACCTGGGCAGGATGGAGCAAGGGGAGAAGATGCTACCACATGTACCATGAAGGAGGCCCTGGGCTGACAGAGGTGTCAAACCCAACAAAGTACAGAAGGCACAGAAGAATGAGTGATGTGTAGCCAGGCAGGGAGTCAGAAAGAGATCCTGGGTGAGCTAGAGCCACACAGCTAAAGCAAACCCAGGGTCTGGTGAGAAGGTTAAAACTCACATGAACTGGGAAAAGGCGGGAGAAATAGTTAGCCCAGTTATCCCGAGCAGCCAGTACAATCCTCTTCTTTATTCCATCCTCCTGAATGGACTGGATATCATTGCCAACCTGGAACTCCACTAGCAGGGTTACAAAGCAGATACTTTCTCAGTAAGACAAAGATGGTCAAGTCTCCCTCTGCCCAGGGACTCATTCCCACTAGTCCCCCTCAATTACTACAGTGCAGCAAATGACAAGCAGAGGCAAAAGGATACCACATTACTTGCACACACCAGCCTACTACTAGTTTCTCTCTCCCTCTCCATGAAGCTCCTGTCAAAGATGACAGTTGGATTTTAAGACAAGTCAAAATCCCATCCTTGGGCCTCAGTTTCCTCTCCCCACAATAAACATATCAGAACTAAGTGTTTCTGGCTCAGAGAAATTTCAGGGCTGTTTTCTGGCCATTTGGAATAAACAAATATTCCTACACTGCACTACACCTCACACACAAATATGCTTTCTTGCTGCAGTGACAAACATTTCTCCTCTGCCCTAAATCCTGCCTGAAAGGACTTGGAGGAAGGTTTCTCATTTCAAACCAAAAGCTGGCTTGGGCACAGGGAGGAAGGGATGATGGGGCTGTTAATTACTCAGCAGGTCTTTCATCTTGCGCTTCTCCTCCCTGGAGATCCGAAAGCAGGAATCAGAGAAAGTGTCACGCATGATCTGCAGAGGAAGGAAACAGAGAGACTTCCACTGAAGAGGCCACATCTGATTGTGTTGGAACATTTGAGACTGTTAAACAGAGTGAGTTTCAGAGAGGAGTGAACAGGGGCTTGACTGGATGGACCTGGAGAAGAGACTAACACCGCTAGGGATGCAGAAGTGAAGGCAACTTATGCAATGTAATTATGGAGTGTTTGGTCCCCAAAGAGACAACAGTCCTTGAGTCATACACCAGTACATACCTGTTCACACAGCAAGTTCAGGCAATAAGGGTGACTGAAATTTTCTTTGGGGTAAAACACCTGCAAGAGGAGGATAAAAACAATAGTGAAGTTACAGATGTTGCAGAAATAGCTCCCCAGGGATGTTTTGTAATCCATATGCCCTGCTGCCAGAGAAGAGAGAGTTCATCTCCAAGGACAGGCAGGGAAGAGACACTATGAATGTGAACAGACAGACCAGGAGCGAAGGACCAAACGTAAAGTGGTAAGACCATGGGATGAACCTTGGTCAGCTCAGTGCACTCTTGAATATTTGATTTTAAACACATTTGTACTATTTTAACAGGAAAGCACCAGGTAACAACAAATTTACTTTATTTGTAGATCTCTCAGTGCTTTACAGAAGAAGGAAAGGACGGGTGGGGAAACTGAGACACAAGAGTCAGTAAGGCAGAGTAGGACCCAGATGCCCTATGACACGATCCCCCATCTCTTCCCAGAACTATCATTGTGCTCTTATATCACACTGGGTGCCTATGACAAAAAATTATTTTAACCAAATGTGGGACCAGTTCGCTCCTTCCACAGCAAGCCCTCAGCTAATGAGCTGTACCTCTTTGCGCAGAAAGATTTTCCAGGCAGGGTTGACATAGGAAAAGCTGACACTGGTAGTGAGCTTGTACAGCTGGGTCTTGATACCATCATCTTCTGCTAGTGTGACAGCAGAGTCTGTGTGAGGAGAAAGAGCAGTGTAGATGGGCTATGCTGACTACAGGGTCACCTTCCCACCTGCCAAAGACCTACCAAGAGAAAGGGGACAGTGCTATATGCCTGGTTGAAGATTATTGTCAGGAACCCTCTTGAAGGTCAGTGATCAGGTAATGTGAATGCATGCACAAAACAGTCATCATGTGAGTATGAGCATTTCTGATAGCATTTATACTTGCTGTATTAGCCACAAAGTTCAGTGCTCATAATAGAAACACTCCAGAGACAGGAACCACTCAGCATCCCAGGCAAAATACTAACCTGTGCTTAAGGTTGGAGACACAAGTTTCACTTTAAGTCATTATAAAAAGGGTGCTAAAGGGGTTTCAAATGGACATAAAAGTTCTCCCCTGAGCTTGCAGACTGCAAGGTTCTGGTACAAGGCACCCAGTACTTGCCCTAGATTTCTCTCTGCAGGAGATCTATTAAAGACAGGCTCAGTTTGAAGGCAACCATTCAAAGGCATTGCTTTATGAGGTAAGAATGTCTTCATTTAATCACTCTCAACTCTCAACTTTCAAAACTTCAGAGTTCATGGACAAGAAATGTAGTAGATCCCATAGTTCAGCACATTTCTATATCCCTATTCAAAAGCACGTAGGGATTTTTCAGGCTAATCCAGTTACTTTGATTTACTTTCACAGAACTTCCTAAAGAAACTTTGTTTAAAAGAAAGGGGGAGTGAAACAGGGAAATTATTTTATATCAGGGAAGCTGCTGCAGGATGGAGTCCTTCAGTAATGTGTTTGGCTGACTGTTCTTTGCATGTTATAAAATGCGATGCTGATGAGAATTTTAAACAGCTTGAAATACATTGGTACACATATCTAAAATAGCAGCAAAGTATAAACTGAATAATGGCTCCAGGCTCAGAGGCAAAACCTAAGACTGAATAACACTTCTGAACTACTGCTGAGAAGCATTAGCTATGCCTTTTTTTCGGTGGGCAGCATCCAGACACTGTTTATGTGGCCAGTGTCAAAGGTTTCCCAAGCTCTCATTCTCCCTCTAAGAAACATTCCCTCATTCCTCAGTCTGTCTCTAAGGACCTTCCAGAGGCTCTAGAAGGTAAAATACCTGGCTTCGCATTCCTCCCTGGTCTAAAGTCCATCTGTCGAATTGCAGCTTTGATAAAGTAATTATGCTTCAGGTAGGCAATAAAAGGTATTGTGGACTGGACCTTGATAAAGCTGTAGCCCAAAGGTCCTTTCTGGTTTTAGCTGCATTTTTCAGAGAAACCCAGCCCCTCCATCATTTGTGCCTGACATCCTGCACTGCACTGGGAAGAAATGGAAGAGTTAGAGCTGGGAAGTGCCATGCTGATTACTGGGCCAGACTGAAACTATGACAGTCTCTCCGATTTCACACAGCCCACTCAGTCTTTGGCTGGCTGGCCAATGACAGAACATGTGCTGTGACTCTCCCAGGCCACTTGGCTGATTCTGACCCCATACCCTCCCTGCTCCCCACTACCAAATCCCGCTTGGGTGAAGTCAATACTCACCCTTCCCTGTGGATTCCTGCCAGCCTTGGGTCCCAGGCAGGAGAGATGAAGGCAATGGTGGGGGAGGAGGGGGAGCAGGAGGGGCCTGGGAACCTGGTGAGGTACTCTCCTGGCTGAAGATTGACAGGAGAGGCAACTGCTTCTCCTTGATAGAGCTGGAAGCTGAGCCTGGCTTGGGCTTGGGAGGTGGAGGTGCTCTCTTCTCTTGTGGCAGGGGGGATGGCTGCAAGACAGCAAAACCATTTCACTCAGTCATTCTCTGCATTACTGTGCTCTGTCCTGACACTACTGTTATAAATCATCCCTAGGGCAGCAGTCCAACTCTGGAAGCAAGTTCTGTGTGAACAAGGATGCCAGGACTTTTAATCAACACATGGTCTACAAACAGATGAAGATCAACCAAACCCGGGTGCAGAGAACCAAGTATTTGAGATTGAAGCCTCCAGTTGGGAAGGGGAAAAAAGACATTAACGGGCCAAGACCTTGGTGTCAAATGTGGGGAACATGAGTTACTTGCTTCCAGATCAGCCTAAAACATACCACAATAGGACTTGCTGCTTCAGAGCCTTTTCTTCACGACCTCAAGTGACTTTCCAGATTGCAACCCAGTCTAGGATGGGCAGTACCATGGTATGAGCTCACAGCTATCTAGTAACTCAACAAGAAATGACCTGGCTACTACTGCACTACCAGGTAGCTCCCAACCTGTTGGAGATTGGATATACAGGCCCTCTCTGCTGAGCTCTTAAGATGAACTGAGAGCAAAGAACTCACTGATTTTGGAGGTGGGAAGTTCATCATTCCGAGCTTGGCCAGAGCCTCATTTTTGGGGTCGTTCTTCTTCATAAATGGCTTGGACACTCTCCTGCAAGAAAATGGGGGACACAGTCACAGGGGCTGCAGAGGGGTTGTGGCCACAATGGAGCCATGTGGCAGTGCTGGGATATAGTCCCACTCATCTCCTTCCTGCCCACCTGGGTGGATCCCACTCTCTCACCTGACAGGCTCGATAGGCTGGGGCTCAGGGGCTGGCCTGCTCTGGTACATTTTGATGATGTTGTGAATCTCCCGGCTGGGTGCAGGCCGTGACTCAGGGCCTGAAGGTTTTGCTACAAGTGGCTCCTTCTTCGCTTTTGGTGTCTGCTTTTTTGGCTTTGGCTCAGGAGGTGGCAAAGGCGGAGCAGGAGCTATTGGGGATGACAGCTTTAACCAAAAAACCAGCAAAGACACAGGAGAAATCCCTTTATCTCATTTGAAGCTCCCTCTCTTTTACCCCTAGGCTGACTGGCCATGGCCTTCCACTGCCTTGCTTTGGGATCCCACTTCCCAAAGCTCAGGCCTTCCTCTCTCTCCTTTCCTACCAAACCGCAGACTCCCAGAAGAGCCAGATCTTTTCATTCTCTGGCTATGTCCTGGCCTGATGCTCCTGGAAAGTTCCTGCTTGTCAGCCTGCCTGGGTCTCCACTGCACAGCATCTTACCTGCCTCTGTTTTAGGGCTAGGCTTATCTTCTTTCTTCTCCTGCTCCTCTTCCTTCTCCTCCTCCTGCTTTGGCTGGGGATTTGCTGGAGGGGTCCAAGTTTTGGAAGGAGGCCTGACTTTCTTCACTCGGATCTGTTGCTTTCCTGCACAGAAACGGGGACCTGACCTGGTTAAACCCATAGCCAAAACCTAGCACTAATGGCATAGTTCCCACCCTTGCATCAGTCGGCAGAAGCCTATGCTTTCTAGAGGCAAAGGAGGGTGTGGCAGTGACAAGCCCAAAGATTTCTAGAA
This sequence comes from Pandion haliaetus, assembly GCA_013401275.1. Classification (NCBI taxonomy): domain Eukaryota; kingdom Metazoa; phylum Chordata; class Aves; order Accipitriformes; family Pandionidae; genus Pandion; species Pandion haliaetus. The sequence continues at coordinate 35,214 of VYZV01000392.1, forward strand.
AACTGGCAACATAACACCTCACAATCTGATTTGCAGGGCACTGAGCAGGCACCCAAAATTCCTGCTACACACAGCACCAGCAGCTCCTGCAGGGATTAGCTGTGTTCCAGACAGGGAGACAATAACTTTTTATGCCAGGGAGGCTGCAGAACAAGGTGTTGTGATGAGTGAAATTCCCAAAGTGGTAGATGCTCACCTATCTTCTGAAAATATTCTCTCTTCTGCTGGAAAGTTTCCCGAGGACAGTCATCATCTTCACTGTTGGAGAACTGGTCTTCCATGTAGTCATGAACCTGCAAAGCAATTCACAACATGGTTAGTTAATCCTAGCCAGCAGATACCACCATACTGCCCTTAAGTTCAGAGGTGATCTTCCTTTCCCAAGTTCTGATCTAGAACTTCTCCCCATCTGGGATTGTCCCAAGAGATAAGTCTCAGACTCAAGGAATCACCAACCAAGTCCAGAGAAGGAGGAGTATGTTATAGGCCCAAGACCGCTTGCTGGAAGATTCAGAACTCAGAGTGATGAATTTTCCTATGGAATAATTCAGATCAGCTGGGAATTAATTGGCCAACACTGCGGCCAAACATCCACAGAGCTAATGCCACCAAGGTTTGATCCTGTGTCTTAAAGACTCAGCAAGCAGAGTTTGAAAGGTCTCAATATCATAGGTAAGGATAGCTCTCTGCTCTCCTCTCTGCCAAACCACTGCCACACTGGAAGAGAAGCAGAGCAAACGTGAATCATGAAATTCAGGCAAAATTCACCACCATTGTTTGTTTGTCATACCAGTTCTTCTGCCTTAGCTGGCAGTTCTGGAGCCTTTGGTGGTGGTGCAGCATTCTGGCTGCTGGGAGGCTTCTTGGGTTTTGAGGAAGTGGCTGGGACTGGGCCTGAGGCTGGAGCCGGAGCTTGGGCTTGTGGTGGACTTGAGACTGTTGGCCTTGAGTTCTCAAGAGGCTGTTGCCACTGCTGCTGTTGCTGCTGCTGGGAAATGCTCATGGCTTGAAGGGTCATCTGCTGGGCCTGGAGGAAGGAATAGCAACGTCCGTGAGCTCTAGGCTACACAAAACCAACAGCCATCAGTCATGCTGTCCCGTTCTTTCACTAGTAATAACAGAACATCTACATAGTCCACTGCAAATTTCCCAGTGTTATGGACAAGGCACACCCAGAGAGTCTGATCCCACCTAGCCAAGTATGCAGAGCTCCTAACAACAAAGACTCAGCTACCAGTGAGATAGCCTGGGACCTCCATGCACTCACAAGGCTTTGTACAGACAGCAGAACACTGTAGATCTACATCTATAGCAAATCCCATCTTAAAAACACATGGTAATTACAGCTGAGGCTTCTTGGGGCCTGCTCTTGTCCCTGCTATTCACTCACCTACAGTGCCTCAGTGTCCCCACAAAGGTGCAAAAAGGGGATTCCCAGTTTTGCAGTCTTAAATAATTCCAACTTTATAAAGCTAAGCCCCAGCACGTAAGCACAGAGTGTTACAGAGCAGGTCTAAGGCAGGACGGGAGCATGGTTAACCTCTTTAAACCTCTTCACAGCACATACACCAGTGCATTGCTCTTCCCCAGATCCTGGGCCCCTCCCAGCCAGTCCCTTCCACTCACCATGAGCATGGCTTGCTGGTTGATAAAGGCTTGCTGTTGTGCTGCTAACTGATTGGGATCTACAGCTGGAACCACAGGCTGGGGCATAACCATGGCTGTGGAAGACACACGTCTGCAAAAACCCACAGGTAATCGCTCCCCACAGTGCCTGAACATCAGCCCAGAGCTGGTTGTTCCCTGTGCACCCTGTCTGACATTCAAATGCACAGGCTCCATTATGACACCCACCCTTCCATCCTCTTCCCCTGTATAGTTATTGAAACACTGTGTTATTACCTGGCATAGGTGCAATCCCACCAGCCGCTGGCATCATAGGCATGGCTGCTGGCATCCCAATCATCGAAGGCATGGGCTGGTAAGCTGGTGCTTGAGCCATTCCAGAGAAGCCTAGAGGCAAAAGACCATGTGCACAGTGCTTTTGGGGAATCACAGATGAGGAAGCCCTGATCAACCCTGCAGAGCAAATCGCATAGGCTGGGTACCCCTGGTTCTCTCCACATGCACTAACAACAGGGATATGTGAATGGTTTATCCCTTCACACACAGCAGGACACAGCAAAACTGAGGTAGAAAAAGGAAACCAAAGAGAAATGTGTGGCCTGCCAGACTTTACGATAGCAGTACCCAGACCCTGCTTCTGCAGTTTAGCTTGGGACATCACCATCCTTCATGACTAAGCATATAAATAACTCCTGTCTGTGTATGATTACAGGGAAGGGTTTCTCTTGAGGGATGGGCAAAGATCTCTGGGACTGCCACATCCATATTGGTCTCTTTGCAGCAGGTAGCAAGGGTGAATGAACAATGAGCCCTGGCCTGGGTGGCATTGTGTATCATGTGAAGGAACTGTGGAGAGAAAGGAATTCCCTTGCTCTCAGCAGTCAAGTCCCACATGAGACCACAAAAGAGAAACCCCACTGAGGACAAAGCCAGCAGAGCAAGGGACATGGAGATCAGTCTCCGCTAGGAGTGAGTCAGCACACAGCACAAGCCTACTGAGTCATGATGCCCTCACCAGTGAGAATGGCCCAGGGATGCCATGGAGAGATCATATTCCTCACTGATCTAAGTAGCCACGAGTGACAAACTGGCCTCAGGCCAGTGATCTGCCATAGGGCTTGTCATGCCCCAGAGCCTCTACAATAGCCAAAAATAGTCCCAGTCTCAGTAATGATCTGAACAGGACATTCCCCACCTTTCTGAAACAGCTGGGTGTGTTCCTACACATGTAGATTTCTCAGTGCCATTAATATATCAGTGTTTGACTCCACCCTACTGAAAACATCTGAGTCTTAGCTCCACAGAAAGGAGGAAAAGTAAAGACACCAAACACACAAACCAGAACCTCTGCAGGGTTCAGACTTACTAACCCAAGGAATAGCTAGAGATGATGGGAAAGTCTGTAAGGAAGCAATAAGAAAGATTAAAACCCTCCCCTGAGAAAGGCAGCAACTATTTTGTGAAAACAGAAGGTGAATACAGGACTTACAAATATGGGCCTAGGGAAGAGGTGGCATGGATCAGAAGCAAGCTACCTGTTGCCTTGACCCCAAGACCAACTCAAGAGAGAAATTAAAAGCAGAACAAAGGTTATACCCTTACCTAGCACCTTCCCCAAAGCATCTGTCTCCCAGAACCTGGGAGTGAGGAGTGCAACTTCTGATGACCTATGTTAAAGACCCATGCTCTTCATGAATCAGCTGAGCCCATGCAATAATTAGCATTTAAGGGACTCCCTGACTTATGCTCGCTGAAGCTTATGTAGCCCCGCAGGTGTTCCCAGCTGTCCCCATCCCCTTACAGACCCGTAGAAGGAAAGATTCCTCTCTGTGTGGGTCCAATCTTCCCACCTCCTTTCATACGTCCAGTCAGAATCTCCCTGTTCTCCATATCCTGCATCAAGAAAAAACAGTTATGTCAGCTCAGAGAGAGAGACTTCACAGAGGGAGAGCCATCCAAAGGCATATCTGAGCTGAGCAGAGGCAGAGTGAATAGGCAGAGGCATGCTTGAGGAAGTCACAGGGACAGGAGAGCTGCAGAGAGAAAGGAAGAGGGAATATCAAGGGACTTACTGGTACTCTGGAGCCTTGATGCAGCACAGTGCTGAAGAGATCATCCACATAGTTTTCCAAGCCTACAGGGGTCCTCAGGTCATCTCTGAAGCTTGGATCTAAGAGCAGAGAGAAGTCTGGTGACAAGGCAGGTAAGGAACATTCCCCTGCCTGCAGTCCCTATTAGACAGTCATGTTTTGGAGTGGAGCCCTTCCTTGCTCTACATCAAGAAGAATCACCTGTCTCCCCCTCTGCTCTGATTGCCCGGCTGGGGCCCATCTGGCCCTTCCCAGTGCCATCCACAGTCCTGGGCAAGAGCTCACCTGGATGGAGATTGTTGAATTCTGGGGGCAGATTAGGTGGTGGAAAGGTAGGTGCCTGGATGCCTGGAGCAGGAGGGATCCTGTTGAAGAGGCAAATGAGATGAGGACAGTACAGAGTGCTGAGAGAAAGATGAGCCGCTGGGTGACAGAGCCACAAGTGGTGGAGCAGGAGGATTAGGTGACTTACGAATCCAGGTCAGAGCTCTGGAGGAAGCTTCTATCCCTTTCAGGAGTGATGGGGTACTCAGCTGAGGACTGAGAGGGTCTGCTGAGGTTGCTGACCTCCTCCGTTTCTCCAATGAGATCCAGCACAAAGTCACAGCCCAGCAGGTCCTGCCATGTGTTGCCAGTAAACATGGAGATAGACCACCCTCGAGACTTCTTATCACAGCCCCTGGTAACAGGGAAAGGAAGGAGAGAAAAGGTGTCCAGGTAGGCAGGCAAAAGGGAGAGAAAGGAAAACACTGCATTCCGTTTCTTCTTGCCTTGTCTATCCTGGCTTAAGTCTTTAAGATGTAGGGTGTGTGAAGAACTATTAAGGGCCCAGGGTCAGGAAAAAACTAGAATCACTCAAGATTTGTTCTTTTTTTTTTATATCTTTTCTCTGAAACTGCTCTGACAGATCACGCCAGTGATTCCTCTGTTCCTAAAGATGCCTGCAGTTCATGCACACGGAAGGGTGAAGGAGAGAGCACAAGCCCATGTGGGTAAGGAGTGGCTATTCTGCATCTGACCATATAAATTCTAGCCTGCAGCCCTGACCAGTCTGAACCTTAGCACTAGTGACAACCTCTTTCTCACCCCAAGATCTTCTCCCACCCTCTGGCAGTACCTTGCACTCAGGAGCCAGCCTGCATACTGCTCCCCAGTCATCCAGGACTCCACCTCAGCTGAGAACTTCTCCTCTAGCACAGAAAAGAAAGTCAGTACACACAGCCTCCCCAGCAGGACCCAAAGCAACACCTGAGCTCCGCAGGACACAGGCAGAGCCCAGCTGGAAAGTCTTACACACTCCTGAGTGGGGGCCACAGGAGGACCGAAAGCACATGGAGGGCTCCACATGAATACATTCACATCCAAAATAACTGTTTGATGGCACAGGTTGGCATTTCCAACCTGACAGCTGAAAACTCTTGCAGCATCCTGGTTCGCTTGGGCTACCGCTCTGCTCACCAAGGAGCCAAAGTAAGGATGTTCTGCATTCAATTCACAGAGCTTCTGATCACTCAAGAGGCAGCATAAGCCAATATTTGAGAAGGAAAGAAGGCAGAAAGTCCCTGTAACAAAGGCAGCAGTTGCTGCTTCATGGGCCGTGTAGTAATGGATAACAGGAAAAATCAGACCCATAGATATGCACAGCCAGAACAGCCCTCTGTTGAGATGGGCCCAAAACCAGAAGAATCTCATCCCTCAGCCTGAGTAGCAGGTCTCATCAGGCCCAGACTTCAGGAGTTTTGGGTTTAGACTCAGATGCTTTTATCCCCCATAGCTGTACCAGCCAGAAGCAATTGGTGTTCTGATCCCTCTTTACTAACCTGAGGGAAGTATTTTCTGAATGCTGACTTCTGCAGTGGAAAAGTCCTTAGGGACTAGAAGATAGCAGAAGGGCAGAAGCACAAGTTACCATTAAAGGTATGAACATCCAGCACCATCTTCCCTCTCCTCCGGTTTGCAGTCCACTCCAGCTGAGTGGGAGGGTAGGCCCGAGAGAACGTAGAGTCTATCTCAGTATACTGTGCTGCTGTCAAGATCTTGCGCTGGCAGACAGCATTGTAGCCCTCCATGCCATGATCTGACACAAATCTAGGAAAAGGCAACTGCATTTAGCACACTGCTCATCTCTCTTAACCTTAAGGAAAGTGTAGCTAGGTCTTTTCTCCTCCTTACTTTAGCAATGGCTTCTCCAGTGCTGGTGAAGGGGCAAAGCAGCTCAGCAAAGTCGCCATCAGGACCCAAGCTCGCTGGCTGTGCTCCATGTCTGGGTTTTTCCATGTCTGGGCAACCACCTGACTGAAGATTTCGTTGCGCAGAGCCACATTATTCAAACCTCTCCCAGCAATGTAGTTGCCCAGAAGTACCTCCTGCCAGCCATGGAGATTCTTGTCACCAATGAACCGCAAAATCTAGAAGCATCCAGGGAAAAGAGAAAAAAAAAAAGAGAGCTGTAGCTGTAACCCTCTGTCCCAAATTGTGTTGTAAGGTGAAAACCTGGGTTGTAGACACGAGGGTGTCTGTGAGCCTAAGAAGAGTAGCCAACACTCGGATCGGGACCTATTCTCAGGGTTTGTGAACCACCTAAGTTCTGGAGAATTTGGGAGGCCGTGTTCATAGAGATTGTACCCTGACTAAAAGTCAGGACAACTTCACTCTGTTCTTAGTTATGCCTCTGCTCAGATACACAAGCAAGTTACCTTAGGCTATTTGTTACTGTGTCTGAGCCCACAGGCTGCCTAGCTGTAAAAATATGTAAAAGAAATTGACGCTTAGCTGATCTTTGTGAAAAGCTCAGAGCACCAGACATGAAGAAACACTAACAACTGAATGTTGAAAAGACTTTGGTGTAGTTAATATTATATCAAGCAATATGAGATGTGGTATCTCAATAAACTCCCTTAAGCAATGATTCAGCTTCTTGGCTATGCATATCAACATCTTAGATACTTTTGTAATCTGTATTTCTCACCCTTAGGTACAGAATAATTTCTTTCAGCCTCTACACTTCAATATGTCATTAGATTAAAATTTTTCTAAAAAGTGCCATGGACAGCTTTGGAAAGAACATTTATGAGTGATGGCCTATTTTTTGTCTCGGAGAACAACGCTTCTTAGAATGGTTAATGGTAGTAAGCATGTCAGATTCACTGAGAAAAACAGGAGATGGTGGTTGTTTAGTTATTACAGCCTTTGCCAAAGAAATAGCTATATTTTTTTGATTAGCAATGGAGAAAAATTGTCTTTGATCTTCAGGAAAAATAATAGTAGTCTGCTTAAACACAATCCTATTCACAAGATTTTATTGAAGCTTATGCTCTTCTATAATTGGGATTATTAGGACAAAACAAGAGATTGGTTTTAGGTATTACCCTTCCTAATGGGCTTATTTTAATTACATGTAATTCTCAAAAGTATTACCAGATTTACTTAGAAATTATCTGAAGTTTCGTTCTATTTTAGAGAGTCAACATTACCATTTTTTAAGAAGAAATGTATGTTTTATATCCACAGAGATGAAATAACACCATCCCCTTACACAAACACTACAGAATTAGGGTGTGGTTCCAGGTGTAATTTTCTCCATGACAAAGTCCCTGCCTTTTTCCAACCTTTATACAACAGTGCACTGCCCCCTGTTGTGCACTGGCACAACTGTATGCCTGAGATACAATCAATATATTTACTATAAACCACATCATGGAAAAGATCTGGGTTAAATTAAACTTTTTTGTGACCAACAGATAAGAACAAGTGCTTGAGAAGACAGATCTCCCTTATACTGTCATTGCTACTGAATCTGGAATATTGGGAAACTAAGGCTTAGCAGCCTAATTCCTGTATGTCCTGCCAAATTCTGAGGCTACATCACCAGGCAATTGACTTTGATCCCATTAGTCTATGGCTTGTCTATGCCTCACCAAGAACACAGCAATGCTAAGGGGCTGCATGTGATCTCTGTCAGACTGCTCCAGTGCCTAGAAGGAGCAATTTATTCTGCTCTCCTAACACACCATGTATTGTAAGAACAGTAGCCACAACCAGCATCTTGTATAACAGTGATCTATTATAACTCTTGACCTGCTATTCAACAAGGCCCTGGTCAAGAAAGTTGTCTCTTACCAGTTTGTTGATCTCAAGCGCACTCTCCTGGTATTCAGCATCCAGATGGGTTAAGGGGTGCTGCAGAGGCTGACCAGGGGGAGGGAAATCTGTCTTCTACAAAGAAACAAAAGGACACAAACATAGAGTTTGTTCCTGGTGTTACTAGAACTAGTGTGTCTCACCAGTGGGGAGGCAATGAAGAGATATAAAAAGATTCCCACCTGGAAGTGTGACTTAATGAAGGAGGAGAAAGGATAGCTGTTGATGTTGGGTGGGAGGGAAGGGTCATCTTTGACCCTGACTTCTGGAGGCAATGCCTCAGTTATCTGGTTGGCCTGTGCTTGGTACTGACCTGTAAGAGAAAGAGGCCAGAACACATCAGATTCACAGTGCAACACGCGGCTAACATGTACCTAACCTTGCCTGAGCACCTGTAGCAGCCCCCTGGCTCCAGGGGCACCCAGTCCACCCCTGCTGCCCTAAACCCCCAAGCAGGCACATCATCATTTCCTTGAGACCACAAGGCCTAACTTCAGGAGAGAGCTTTTACAGCTCTGATCTTTCAGACTCTTATCCCTGGGTAACAAACACCCAGAGGGCAGTCAGCACCTGGAGTTTCAATTCTGTTAAAGCAGAATTTACGAAGCAGGAAACACTGAGCCTATGCAGAGATACTGCTGACAACTGTTCAGTCCACGAGTAAATGAGAGGTCTTCATGATGAGGCACTGGATGAGAGATTGGTCATGGATAATAGAGGAGCAAACATCTTCCTAAATAAAGAGATTTCTCAATGCAACACAGCTTCTGTGCATTCCTCTATCTCCAAACCAACATGTCCCCTGATGCTCTTCTCTTCCTCCCTGTTTACATCCCATCAGCTTTAATTTTCAGCAGTTTCAGTGCAGTTTGTCCCCTGAGCTCCTCCAGGTAACATTGCTCACTAGACCAGCTGATAGTCCCTAGAGGGGTATACCATGAAGTATGAGGTATTTGGGAATCGAGGACAGTCTGCTCCAATTCACAAGACCCTTCTGCCTGATTGTATCTTTTACTGTACTATACAGAAGGCCGAAGATATAGCTGTCATTCTGTTAGATGCTATACCAACATAAAAAGGCAAATCCTGCCTCAACTTATTTCAACTTATTACAGAGGAAACAAAACTGCAAATAACTTAATGCTCAAGATCAGGTCAACAACTTGGGAAATTATTTCAGTTAGTGGTATTTTGATGATTTGAAAACAAAACAAAGGAAAAAACTTTCCATCCCAAGCAAAACATTTCCCTTAATTGTTACATTGTTAGTTCCTGAAGTTGTTACATTGTTTCTATCTACTTCTATTTTAAAAGAAGTAATTACTTTTGAACACCTAATTTTAGATGAAAACCCCAAAATACTTCTTTGAAAGTGCCAAAATTGTAGTTTTGATTTCTTCACCTTCAATTTCCTTAAGAATTTTTGAGTAGGAAAAAGATAGGTTTCAGTTCTCACACGTCAGATATCCAGCTCTGCAAGAGACCTGGGTTCATTAAACAGCTTGCTGTACATAACTTTGACTGAAAAGTTTAGTACCATCACTATCATCAGTTCTATCAGCACAGTTCAAAAGACAAGCTGAAAAGGTAACAAAGGTACTGAATTTTAATCTGGTGTTCTGCCCACTGACCCAAGTCGCTTTTCCACCCTGTTGTGTTGGGAAACAATACACATGACACCATTTGCCTTTATCATATTTACACTGCAATAATAATAAACCAAATGCAACCCAGGTGAGTGACAGCAGGTAAAACAAGCACGTACTTAAACTGCTAGAAAAGAAGGAAATAAACAGTAAAGTAAAACAATGCAGGAAAGGGAAGGAAGAAGGGAGGATTTCTCACCTTCAGCTAACTGCAGGAGGGCAGCAAGCTCTGCAGGGATCTCCAGCAGTCCCACATCCTGTGGAGAGAGGATCACTGGGGTCAGCAAGTCAGTCACTGGGGTACCAGAAGTGAAACAACATATATACCCTGAGCTGTTCTGTTGAGACTGGGTAAAGCTGCCTTTGAGAAGCTGGCCAGAACAAGGACTGAGCATATGAGCAAAAACAGTAATTTCTGCCTATGCAACATTCAGAAACAATACAAATAGGGAAGTATCATATTAACCAGGTATATGACATGGGTCAGTAAATGAGGGAAAGATGAGTAATTCCTAAAAAAAATCAACTGCCACAGGGGGAAGTGACAGGAAAGTTGACTTTCTTTGACTCATCTCATTACTAACAAGATTGGCATATTGTACAGAAGAGATTGCAACTGAAAGGGCCATTTCCTCCTATTCCTTTTTCTGCCATTTTTATTTTTCAGTATCCAAGAGTGCTACAGCATAAATAAAAACAGACCTGATTCTGATCTTTGATACACACCACTATTTTGGAGGTTCATAAGGAAGCTCAGATCTGTACTTGGGTAATTCAGCTGAGGATCTGGCCAATAAGCCTTGATTTTTCACTCTTTTGCACCTTGCATGATGCATGCATTTGTGCAAGGTAGGAAGTAAATGGGCCAATGCAACACAGTGTATCAGCATCAATGTCTGCATATAACAGTTCAGGGTAACTCAGACAGGACTACTCAGATTAAGACACTATGAAACTAAGCCAAAGGCACAAAGCCTGAGCTTTTGAGGGGTTTTTTTTGGTTTTTTTTACGATCTGCATAGTAAAGCCTGTACTCACCAGCATACTATTCTGACATCTCTCTCCACATAAACTCTCAGCGATGCTTAAAGACAGATTCACAGCTTTTTTGATCAGTTTGATTTTGCTCATAAGAAGATACTTGACTTCAAGTCTAGTTTTTAAATGGCATATTCAGGAAGTGGACTGTGAAATTCCACAGTCCTGGATCCACACCTGAGGAAGCAGGTGATATTGCAAAAGCACCCAGTGCTAAGTATTCCTGTTGCTGTTACTGACAAATCCCTGCAAAATTGTGGATGGTGTCAATTCAGATTTCCTTGCTACACACATCATAGCAAATGAATGCCTGGTCTAAACATAAAACTAATGACAGTAGTTAGCAGGGTTAACTTATAGTAGTTGATACAGCTTAAACTCGTTACAAAGCCTTTAATACCTCCCTTCCTCTACGTCTTCCACGAATATATTTGTGCAGAACTGTTTAATTCCCATCCTTCACCAAAAATAGTCTTCCTCCCAGCTCCAAAGAAAAGGTCCAGTGCTGTGAACAATACCCTGCCTCAGGACCACTTTATGGTGCCTGACTATGCCCAGAGACTGGGAAACACTGAACTAATGAGATAGTTATGTATTAGAAGGCTCTTTATACCAGGCTAAACTGCATTCTTACTGCTATGTTTCCAGCGTACATGTGGGCTCTGTACACTCTCCAGATGTTTTGCTGTTCCCCAGCAAACCTGGGCTGAGGAGGCATAGCGGAGGGAGAACACCCTGAAAGCCTGGCTTGTTTTACCTCAGACTCTCCCAGACTGTTTGACAACTTACCATTCCTTGGTTGGGACTGTTCTCTGTGTCACCACTGGATAGGGACCTCCTTCTTCGTTTCCTTTCCTCTAACTCCTGCTGTTAAGAGATGAAAGGGGGATGGGAGGTGGGAAAGTTGTGTATGAGGTCACTTCCAGCTACTTCTGGGGACAGACTGTGTGGATAGGCAGGAGCTGGTGTCCTGCTAACACAGTGTATTGGGAAGGGGATGCCCAGGCAAATCCCTTAGCTTTGCTGAAACACCACCTGCCCTGCACAACACAATTCAACAGCATGACCCTTCACCACCTGCCCAGCATCCCTGCCACACCTTTCCTCCCTTGCCTAGCATTTGATGTGTCTCAGGACAAAAGCACACAGAAGCTGTCAGAAACATTCACCTGCCTCCTCCAGCACCAAAGAATATGGTAGCAGCCTGAACATGGATAGATGAACTTGTCCATGGGGAGGGACCCCTTTAGGGGGGGTGGGAGGAATACCGAAAGCCAAACTCCCTTGCAGCCCTTTCCCATCCATTCTGTTGTCCCCCAGCCTCACCACTCACCTGACTCCTACTCCAAGATGGAAAAGGAGGGTCTCTGTTTCTCTCCTGCTTGTCTGTGTCGCAGAATGGTGTGACTAGATGGGATGTTATGAGGGTTGGGCCGAGAAAGACAGTAGGCATGCTAAAGTCCAAAGGGCAGGGCTGTGGGGTGGGGGGAAAGGAGGAACTTTGCAGCAGGTGAACTTTGAGACCTTTATTGTTGTTACTGCATGTACAGAGACCTCAGCAAGCAAACACTGGAGGAACAGAAACAGATTCAAAAGAGCTGTGCTGTTGTGGTTACATGGGAGAAAGAAAGGCTGGATCCTGTCCAAGTAGGAAGGGGCAGGAAAAGGAACAGAAACACATGCTGTTCTGAGCAAAGCATGGCAGAAGGAACCTCTGCAGTCTTACAACACCACCACTGACCTTAACCCTCTGACCCATCCTTTGCTAGTCATGCCAGCAGCTGTACAAGGTCCCTCCCTCATGAAGCTGACACCCATGGGGATGTTAGTTGCTACTGTAAGGATAAGTGGTCTGATTTCCTGTTTTCAATTTTCTTTTTAATAGCTTATGCAAAATACATTCAACCCATTTGATAGAACCATGGCTCTCTCCTGCACACAATTTTCTATCTTCTCAAACCACTGTCATCCTGTTCTCACTCCAACTATGGGCCCACCTGATTTCCAAATGGCCAAGGACTTCAGCAGCCTGAGGCAGCTGCAAGGGGTCAGGGAAGGATCACTGTGGACTGAAAAAATCTTGCATTTCAGTCACCATCTGGGAAAACACCAGAAATTGAACTGGACAGCTAAAAGAGCAAGATGAATGATTCCTTATAGCTTGAGCAGAACAGCAGCTCTTGAGGCCACAGGCAGAATAAGCTCATGTCTTGTGTGGGGCAACCTAGAGAAGCTCACAAACACAGACATACGAATTGGGTGCATTTGTACTACCTTTGCCAATTCTGAACTTCATCTAGAGAGAGAAGTCTCCAGTCTCTGATTCCCTCTTTTGACTACATTTACATCAGCCGGAGAGTGAAGGACACCTCAGTGGATCATTTCTAAGAAACTTTCTAAAGCCATCCCTGCCCTGGCCTCACCCAGTCACCCACCAGCTCTCTCTACTTAGAGCAGAAATAGCTCCTGCAGTACACCTGGTCCTGAGAAGAGTGTTGTTACCTGGCAGTGCTTCCTCCTTTGAATCAAAGGTCTGGAGATTAAAATCATGGTATTAAATTGCATCAAAGTCTTCTTCAGCCTTCTGCAATGCTTCCTAGAGGTATATGAAAAGAGAAGAAGTGCCAATGAGAGAAACTTCAACAAAATTTAGGCAGACTGTGGACTCAATTTGAGGGTATGGGCCAAACAGAACATTAATACTGTCAGCCAGCCTGGATTTGGACTTATTATGTTAAGCCTGGTCCTCTCTTAGATGTTTTCCCTACATCCTTTACTCTAGCTATCACAATATCAGCCTTAGCACAGGCAAGTTATTGTAACAGTTTTGACAGCAGCTGTATTTCCCCTGAAACCTCTGCTTAGAGTTGGGAATCAGGCTGGGAAGTCCCTCCTCCACCTTGCTAGAAAGTAACAGGATACCCCCCTGCAGAGCAGGCCAGAAGCCAACATTAGGAGGGGCCTGGCCAGGCACCTACCCACTTTGCTGTCCTAGGCAGGGACAAAGGGCTGTACCTTGCCTGGCCTTTGACTCCTGACCTTGCCTGGTAACCTCAGAAGTGAGCCTGAATGATTGTGACTTTCTCCTGGAGGACACAGAGGTGTCTGCAGTGAAGGAGGCATCAGAAGTTCCTTTGCAGAGTAACAACAGCCCAGCTCTGCCTCTGGTTCCATTGTCCCTCCGGAAGCTGCCTAGCCTTCTCCTTCAGAAAGACCTGGGCAAAGGGAATAGCTGCTGACCCACAAGGAAAGCAGCCAGCTTCTCTAAGAGTTGATCAATAATAGAAGCTGCTGGTTTATCTCTTTGTAGCCTTTAAGGCTCCCTGCTAAGGAAACTGCACTCCCTTAATTGGGGGGGGCAGGAGGCGCAGGTGCAGGTGACAGAGATGGATGCATTTGTGGAGGACAGGGAATCAGTGAGTGGAGAAGGTTAGTAGGCAGGAAAGGCAGAAGCCCAGATCTCCACCAAGGAATGCTGGGTAGACAAAGGATTTGGCCATGCTACTACAACAGCCTGGAGCCAGAGTCTCCTATTTCTTTATCTGAAATGCTAAAAATCCCTCCTTCATACCTGAGACGAGGCAAAGCGAAAAGGAGGTGAAGGCATGCAACATTTTCCCTCTTTGGGCAGGGAGCCAAGCTGCTCTCAGTCCATTAACAGCCAGTGAATAGATTGCTGGGCCTGTGCAATTAAGATGGGATTCTCTATAGGCATCACCTTTGTTGCTTCAATCTGATAGAGATCTGAGGGTTTCCCCACCACATGAGACAGCACTGCCACACAGACTTCTCTCTCCTCCAAGCAGCTGTGCCTTTGCCCAGCCAGGAGACCATACCTGGAAGATGAGATGTTGATACGACATAAGCCAGAGCTGTAACTGGAGTCCTCAGAGGAGAGCAAATCACAATGTGCTGACAAGTTCATCCAGGCTTTGAGTGGCTGGGGAATCCCACGTACACCACTGTACCTGCCTAGGAAGTTCTGGAATGGAAGATGTACTGGGTATCCCTCCTATCTAATGTGGATAGCCTCCAGTATCCCAGAATGTCACAGCTGACAAGTGACATACTCCACATCAAAGATATTTGACAGCTGTGAATATAAGCCAGAAGAAAAATGTAAAACAAGAAATAAAGAAAGAAAAAAGAAAAAAACAAAAGGCAGAGAGTTTAGAAAGGGTCTCCTTCTATTGTCCTGTCCTTGGGTTAGATATTGCCATGGTGATGGAACACAAAACCCAACACATCCTTTGGTGTCCAACTGACACTGGTTTCTTAGTCTCCAGCATGTGGTCAGCTCATATGGCCACAGGTAAGGGTGAGGGATGGAGAAAGGGGAAGAAAAGTTTCAAGCTATCAAATGAAGCAAAGAAGTCCAAACCCAACTGTGAAAGGAGAGATGCTGGAAAGAACTGGACTTCAAGGAACTGAGGGACTCCATAAGGAGCTCAGGGTGCTGCCTTACCTTTTGGAGATTAGGGGTGATGCACCGAATGAAGAAGGCATGGCTCCTACAAAACAGAAGGAAGAACCTTTGATCATCCTCCTCTCTGTGCTGACCTGGGAAAACTCTTCTGGGTGTGGCAATCAGCCCAGTGCAGGGGTGGCACCAAAACAGTATCTCTCACCTTCTCAGCTTGGCTGTGAGGTCCTGCAAAGACTGCTGGAATTTGGACACCAGTGTGGAGGCCTGAGGCTTGAGCTCTTTGTCTCTGGCCCCCAGCTCCCTTTGCTGACTATAAGGAGCTTTAGCCTTCTGGAAAATGTGAGATACCACCTGCAAAAACAAAGAAATTACCAAAGCCCCCTGAACTACATGGAAAGAACAATCTTTTCTACCTGAAACTGGGGGACCATTCTCCCTTGCCCCTAGCAGTACCAGGAACCCAGCTGCATCCTCAGGCAGTCTGTGCATTTTATATATAAAATGCACCAATTGCAGGCAAAGACCACTTGATCAATTCCCAAGTGTCCTTCAGTAGAACAAAACTCCTCACAGTTTCTCCAGGTTTTTCTGACACCTGACCAGAATCTCTCTGCTTCTCACATGA
The DNA here is from genome assembly GCA_013401275.1 of Pandion haliaetus. NCBI lineage: Eukaryota > Metazoa > Chordata > Aves > Accipitriformes > Pandionidae > Pandion > Pandion haliaetus. The sequence continues at coordinate 50,805 of VYZV01000392.1, forward strand.
AAGCAATGAGTAGCTTGTTAGGTGTCTGCAATAGACATCTTCATCCTATACTTTGAGGTGGCTCTGAGAGAAGATATCCAGCACCTCTGGACACAGCTGGTCACAGTTTTTATTAAGAAACTTGTAGACCTGCAGAGGCAAAATCTGATTTAATTCAGACCACCAACCAGACAGGCAAACACCCCTCTTACACAAACTTTGACTTGGGGCAAACAGCTGGAGAGGTGGAACAAGGGGAAAACCCTAGAGAATGAAGCTTGCTGTTCCTGCTGCCACCAGGAGTGGAGGGGACAATGACTTCTGCTTTTAGGAGGGATTGCTCCTTTTTGCCTTCACACTTCCCAGCAGGCTTTGACCCCTCACTTTTTTTCAGCAGCAACAGCTTTCCTGGATTTCCAGGGCTCTGAGACAAGCAATGTAGGCTGTTGTGTAGCTAAGGCCATTACCTATTTTGCTTCTGCCCAGAGGCAGCTTAGTTGCTCTCCTAATAAGAATCTCCTCATTTCTGATAAACTGATGCTCTAGAGGGATGTGCAGTTACAAGGGGAGAGCTTTGTTCACAGCACTTGGAGCTGGTCCATCAGGACATCCACAGCATATTTCCAAGCTGGCCTATTGCTCCAACTGCTCAGAGTCCCCTACCAGCTCACCTGATAGGTGACAGGGCCTGCATAGTGCTTCACAGTGAAGACTGGCATATGCAACTTGGTCTTGGTGTACCAAGGGCTCTTTCCATGATGGTAGTGACACATTTGGAGGAAGGTGTGGTCAGTGGCCTGTAAAGGAGACGGCAAACATGTTTCCTGCTGCTGCAACACATTCAGTAGGCTGAAAAGCTGCTGTTAAACAGAAGGTAAGAACATCAAATACTTATGCAAACACAGTCCCTGTTCAATCTGTACAACTGCCTCAACATAACCATCTGTGAAAGGGATCACATAAGAGGGTAGGAGCTTCTCACCTGAGTCAGTGAAGTCTGGTCATCCAGGATACACAAGATGCCATGGGGTTTTGCAGCAATGAAATCTAGGCATGACTCACTGTACATCTTGGAAATAAGAATCCAAGATAACTGCTCTTGGCTATATTCCTCCTGCATGTTAAAGACCAGCCAATCAAATCCAGCCATACAAACAAGAATAAATGGAGGGAGTTAACAGAGGGATTTGGTTTATTCATCAGAAGTTAGTGTTTCACTGTTGTTAGGAACTTGCCTAGAATTATCTGGTTTTGTCTTATGAAACTTCTAAAACCACTAATGGTTTTTCTTATTTAAGAGAGGAAGGCTGCTGAGCAGGGTGATAAAGTGAATTGTAAAAGGCAGCAAGTCTGATAAATACATTTCCATTTCCAGGATGCGAGTAGTACATAAAACGCTACAATGAATCTACCAAACAGCTTTAAGAGTACCAGCTGAGGTCTGGGGTCTTTGATCCTGGCCAACTCACTTATAAAATCTGTAAAATGGAGCAAGGCACTAAGGAGCTCCCCTTCCCTTAATTTTCTACAAAATTAGTAAAAGATATTAAATAGCCAGCTCTTTGGGCTGGGATTCCACAGGTACTGCTTAAGAGGGCCAGGTCTATTCAGCTTCTTTCTTCCACGCTAAAGGATACTCTCCAGCTGAGGCTGTCTCAGCTCATTCCCTGTGTTGCCTTTTACCTGCTGGTGCAAGTTCCATTTACCTCTTCCTGGGCAATGGCAGTCTGGATGAAAAAATGCTGGAGATGCTCATTGGCAAAGTTGATGCAGAGTTGCTCTAAGCTGTTCACACCTAGATCCTACAAAGACAAAAAGGCATCATCATTTCCAACCCAGAGCCCTCCCAGGAGGCTGTGTCTTGTTGTGAATAATGCACAGCACCAGATGGTGCTGATCTGAGTTGCTGGTTCAGGCAGCTTGTTCTGATGAGTAAGTGTGAATGAAGCTGAGAAATTCAAATCATCTTATGTCTGGTTTGCAAGCTCTCAGCCTTGTTTATTGACTAGGCTGAACAGCAAGAGGCAAGACAAGCTGTGAAAGAGCAGAAAGAAGAGGTATACTTTTGGATACACAGCCCCACCTGTACATGCTCCATTGTTTTCAGCATTCGTCAGAACACACAGATTTTAACAGGAATCCTAAGTATAAAACTTAGTAGGCCTTGATGAGTGCATATTGTTCTAAGCCACTGCTCTGCCTTTTTTTGACTTACCACAAGTCTGGGAAGCCCCCAGAAGCTCACTGGGGCAGACATATGGGTGTATACCTGCCACAAGGGTAACTCTAGACCCAGAAGTCTTGATGCTACCCTAACCTCAATTTCAAAAAGTAACACCTTGCAGAGCCTTTGCTTACAAAATTTTCTGCACTTCTCCTATCCCTGGCCTGATCCAAAGCCTAGTGGGTCAGGAAGGATCTCTTCAGAAACTTCAGTGGATTCTGGACTTGTCTTTATTCAGGTTGGGTAGAACAGAAAAACAGGATATGCTGAAGCATGTGAAAAGAAATAAATTGTAAAAGATAGTGTTAACATATTCCCAGCTTTATCCAAGTATTCAGGGACAAATGGGAACAGTTAGATTAAAACTACATTAATAATGCTTTTGTTCTGTTAGTAATAGCGCCAGGAACAATTAAAATGTGATTCATTAAGAATTAGCTCATTCAGCTCACCTCATCAGTACAGCAAGTTTATACTAGGTATTTTTCTGGGTTTGGTCCATCAAAACAGGCTGATGAGTGATCTGGCTCCCCAGGCCACTGCTGAGCAGCAGAACACAGGCTGCAGGGAAAGGACTCTGAGCTGCTTTTTATAGGAATTTGTGTATAAGTGAACATTCTAAGAAACTTCTGGGGGTTTTGTCAAATTTTCTTTAGGTAAGAATTGAACCATGGAGTTAAAATCCCCACGTGTCCTTTCAACATCACATATAACTTGGTTTCTAAACTGCAGTGCACTTGCTGAAAAGACAGTTTTGATCTGTATTTAAAACAGCATATGAGCTAATTCAATGGCCCGAGTTGGCTGAAAGTCCTGGGTTTGTTCTGATTTAAAAACAAATAATTTTCCGCTCCCTTAGAATGACAGAACCAAAGCTAGCTATGTGCACCATCCATGCAGCACCATATTGATCAGTTCATGCAAAGGTATCAAACATGCAAGGCTGACATGGTGGGAGCACCAAAAACCACTCTATTTGAGAAAAGGTTGTTAACTGCCTATGATTGTTAGGACTCCACTTACACACCAATACTACTTGCAATCCACCCAGTCCTATGTACCTTCATTCTATCTATGCCACACAGTTATGGAAGACTACATGCTCCTCCGGATAGCAATTCATAACAAGACTCTATAGTAAAAGTGTTAAATCGCACCTTGAAGGAGCATTTCTTCACTGGCTCTGAAAAAAAGTCTCCCCCTGAACACAGACATTTACATTACATGGTACAACTACTATCTACTTTCTGGAAAAAAGAAAAAAACAAAACCAAAAAGAAAACCCACTCATCAGATACCCTCCCATTTCTGGCAGTGACTGAGGAGAATCAGCACATGCACTTGCAGCCCAGACAATACCAAAAGAATAGGAAAAGCAACCTCAAAACCACGCATATCCACAATGCCCATGGCACAGTCTGATTCCCAGGGAGCCAACCACTCTGATTCTCAGCAGCAGCCACTCAAAGAGCAGGTAATACAGAATCTTGGCAATGGAGTCCCTGACTAGGGGAGTAAAACCAGTTACTGCAGAGACAACATCCTTGGGTGCATCTCACCAACCCAGACAACAACAGCAAAAGTCACCCAGCATCAATGGCTCCTTCTACAGACAGAGGTGTGAAGAGCTGATCATAAGATGTCACCTTGTTACATAAAGAGCCAGAATTTACTGTTATTATCTCACAAATACCCTTTTTTTTTTTCAAAATCCACAAGGAAGTCAGCCTCGTTAATAAATGGATTTTTTTCTATTTGGCCTGATAATTTACCCAGATATCAAAGGAAAAATTAAAACCGGAATTTTTCTGTCACATTTCAGGGTGCTAGTCAGCTGGCCAATGTATTAAGCCTGAAGCCACCTCATGTCAGAAAAGAGCCCTCCTAGATGTGAATTCTGCCATTTTTACAGAGCTGCCTTAAGGGGTTCAGGCAATCTTCATTACTGATTCAGCGCAGCAACCATTTTATTCCTGCTGTTACCTCCCAGACTTTGGACCTTCTAAGGTGGCGGCCCTTCTGCTGACAGAGCACTGGGCTAGGGCATTCCATGCTTCAGGATGAATGAGAAATCACCAAAAAGGTAATCACAGTGACATGGTGAGTGACAGCACTTTGCAGAAAATCTGCTGACACATGCAACAAATCGGCCACAATCTGAATCTCAGTGTCACTGGCAATGGCTGCATGTTCATAGGATTCTTTCTAAATAATGGAGAAGAACAACAGATTCAACAACAAATGGGATACTAGGTTCCACTAGTATTAATGTTCTTGACAGCACTTCAGCTGCACAGAGCTGGTCACAGCCTGGGCAAAACACTAGCATCTAGGTTCATTTTGGCTCCTCAAAGAGCACCCAAGCTCTAATGACGTTTGGTTGCTTCCCATCTTCTGTCCTTGCCTAGGTCAGTCTAGAGTCTAATTTCAAAAGAACAGAATAGTCTTCAAAGGATATAATCTTCAGCCAAGAATAATGTCCCCAGTCCCATCACATGGGATAACAGCAATGTTCAGCACAAATAGCCCATTCCCAAGCTGCCAAGGATTACTGTACCTCATAGGAGGTAAAGCAGATATTCCCTAGTTGCAGAATGGCAGCCAGGACAGCCCAGGTGGAGGTCAGCTGATCTTCCAAGAGGCTGATTCTCTCCAGAGCTTGCACCAAGACCAGAAAGTCCTGACTGTCCTCCTTCCCCAGGATGTCACAGGCTCTGCCCTGAGAGAATAGGGACAGATAATCATGGTCAGCCCCTTTTGCCCCAGGCTGGAGCTGAGCTACCAGCAGCAATCTTCAGAGAAGCAGTTCAATGTTTTAAGGACTGGAGGAATCTGAAAAAAAAAGACCAAAGACACCACTAGTAGGAGCTCAGCATTCATGACAGACCAGTCTCTTCTCTCTGGAGTTTTTGAGAGCAAGATATCTCTTGCCCACACATGCTAAGTTTTTATTATGGTTCCAATATAGGCACTCCAGCTACCCCTTGCCCACTGCTGGAGTGCAGCTTGAGAGAAGAAGGGATACCAGAATCAACTCCCAAATAAGTAATGTCAGAGTTGCTACCCCAAATGGTACCAGAACCCAATGTATCAAAGCAAATGGGTTTCTGTGCATCTAGAGAGCCATCCTGGGTTATAGTCTCACTCACCTCTGCCACAGAGCTTCACTATAACATGGGCATATCACTCTTACTCTTTTTCTGCTTTTCCGTACAAGCGGACACTCTTAACAACTGCCTGTGACCCTAAAGTTCACAGAAATTGTGGGTCAAGGAGGACTGTGGAACCTGCTTGTGTACAAGGGCATTCTTTGACAAAAGTTTCCAGCTGATCACCAGATTCAGATGAGGACAAGAATGAGGTCGAGGCAGCCCTTGGGCTTCTTCTTGCCAAGACCAAGATCCAAGAGAGATTTTTGCCAGTCTCTGCTAACTTCTTTACGCATGATCTGATCTTTTTTACCTTTTCTCCTCTGCAGCAAGCTGAGACACTCCTGTTAGCTACCACCTTGAAGAGTTTAGTTTACAATACAGAACCTTTGCCAACTAGGAACATCATCCCTTTAAGGAATGGGCCCTTAATTGCCCTCCATCCTTGAGTCATTAATGGTACTTGTCCATTCCTTGCCTGAAGGAAAGATGATAGCAGTCATTCATCAAGGATTCCTCTAATGACCACAGATGCTGTAAAGAGTTTGCTCACCTGGGAAAGCTGACCCACACAGCTGAAATGGGAAGATACTTGCTATTGCTGTGAACTTCTTGAATATGGAAAACATTCTTAAACAAAAGAAACTGTGCTCCAAGGTGATGGCTTGCCATAAGTCTGGTAAACCATTTTCCAATTTAAATAGATTGTAATCAGCAGTACATTTCAGTGGTTTAAAATTTCCCCCCATTGACTCAGTCAATGAAGCAGGTGTTTTGCTGAAAGTAGGAAGAAACATCCCCTGGTCTTTTCAATCCCACAATAAATCGCAAATGCAAGGAAAGATGAGAAAAGGATTTCTTCACCACAAGATGGAGCCACGGACCTACACGATGACTACTTTTTTTAAAGGCTTTCTTTGGGAGCAGGAGAGGCCTGAAAGGTGAGGAAAAGATCACATAAGAGACAATGATAGTCCTTCTTAGGTCAGGTGTGAGAAGGAGCAGAGCAGACTTTAGCATAGTGCTGTGAGGGTCACATCAGGAGAGAAGCAAAGTTATCAGGTGCCTCAGTAACCAAACAGAAGTGATGTCTTGGCCATTTCACTCTATCACCTGCTGCAGAACATCCTCACCTCACTCACCTGATTCAGGTAGAAGTAAGACTCTGCCTCTTGCAAGTACAACTCCTCTTTCTGCTCCATAGGCAGCCCAGCCAGTAGCTTGTAAAACACATGGTAGTTCCTCTCACCAGTTCCAAAACCCTACAGAATACATGCTGCCATGAACCAAACACTCAAAGAGCAGGACACTGAAACTCTGAGGTCAGCAAGAAGAGGCCAGAAGTCACCCAAAAACTATTTCATTTGAAAAGTTCCCAGGGTTTCTCACTGACACCTTAAGAGCATTCCATTTGAGAACAGTCCCTTTCACATGGCTCCAATATCTGACCTCTTCCACAGTCCAGACATTAAGAAAAATTAGTTGAGGAAAGATTTAACTTCCAGTAATCCCTAAGAAGTGGCTTAACTCAACCTGTTTGAGACAGAGTGACTTCCAATTTTACTCAAATAAAATAAGCAATCACCTTGTGCTACACAGAGGGGACATATTTCTTGCTAACAGAAGAAATTGAGGCAATTCTCATACTTATTCCAATCCCTGTTATTCAGCAGTACATTTAAGATTAAATATTATTAATATTAAATATTAAGGGAGAGAGGGACCTCTCTAGGAGGGAGGGGCTCATTTGTCCTCACCTGAAATACCATTCAAGACTCCTCCAGGATGTACTGGGAGATGGATGTTCCCACCACGATGCCACTGAGCATGAGACAACAACAGATCATGTCAGAAGCTAGTGACAGGTTTTCTGTAGATCCATTTCTCTGAGGGTTTAGCAGGGGGAGTTGTTGCTGAGAAACAAGGGTATGACCTGACCAACTTGGTCTGAATTTTGAAGCCCTCCAGCACAGGTGTTTTGTATCAGACTAATACAGAGAAAGCAGCTATGAAACTTACAGATTCAAGTCTGGGTTCTGAACAGCCTCCAGAGTACAAAGGAGCTTGGATTTGAATGCTCCTCACAGGGTATGTCCTGAAAATAATTCAGGTAACGTGTCACAGCCCTTCCCTTCAGCCGTATCTGATTGCTGTTGCATTACCACTCCACCTTCTGACCTTGCCCACCCATTTCATATGTCAGGCTGATAGCCTTTGGGGACAGGGACCACCTATTTTTTTTGTAATTTAATTGCATCTTGCACAAAGTGATCCTGGACCAAAACCAGGATGTACAAGTATTACAGCAATAGTGGGCCATGCAGCCAGCAGCCTGGAGTTAAGCTGCATGCAAGGATCTATAGGCCTTTAAGCCTATCATGTACCTCATGTAGATTTGGCAGATGTGTAATGAAGGATTGAATTAGCGGGCACCTGAGTATATACAATTGATTTGAGAAGAGTCAATATGGCTTCTATAAAAGGAGATCCTGCCTCACAAACCCCCCTGGCGTCATTTGAAGGGGATGACAAATTTACAGATAAGAATGATCTGAGGGATATAGTCTACATGCATTTCCAAAAGGTTTTGACAAAGTTGTGGGACTTTCAGAGAAATCAGGCAACCGCAGCATAAGAGGGAAGGTCCTGACATGGGTAGGAGTAAATGGCTAATCCTCTTAACAGTGGGAGGCAACCACTAGAGTTCCACAAAGTGTCTGTGCTCTGACCTGCGAGAGTAATTCAAGGTTTCATAAGTGACCTAAAAGAGGAGCTGAACAGCAATGTGACAAAGCTTCCTGATTGTATGAAATTATTTAAGGCAGTGAGGATGAAGGCCAACTGCGAATAAATGCAGACAGACCTTACAATACTGAGTGAGCGAGCAAGAAAATGCCACATGAAATCCACTGTTGATAAATGTAAAGTGAGGCACACAGGCCAAATTAATCCCAGCTTCACATGTAAACTGACAGGCTCCAAGTTAACCATTGCTGCTTAGGACTGAGACCTTGGGGTTATGATAGACAGTTCCACGAAAATATCAGCTCAGTGCTTGACAACACTCAAAAAAAAACCAACCCAGAAGTTAGAAAGGAGGCAGATTCAAAACAAAAAAAGGTGTTTTTCACTGGTTAGACCTACAGAACACTTGTCAAAGACAGTTGCAGAGGCATGAGGTTTATACGAGACCAAGAGGAAACTGGAAAACCACAAGAGTCTCAGAAAAACTCCTGAGCTGCTGCAAACGGTTAAGAGCTGACAGAGTGTTAAGAGAAAAGCAGGATATGTATTTGGCCTGTTCTTACTGTTGCCTCAGCGAATGCTTGTGGCCAGTGTTGGAGACAACATTGTATTAGATGGTTCCTTGTTATAAAGTAGTTCAGCCATTCTTACGTTCTTAATTTATCACCCATCTTGAGAGGTGAAGATCTATTCTTTTGTGAGGAACCTAAAAGCAAAATAGGGGTGTAAACTCACCCTCTTCCTATCCTGATGATAACAAGAGTGTAAGGGTGGGAGGGCTATTGCAAGAGCTCTAAGTGCTGCTAGACCTTTTCTCACTCAAGCACCCCTTGACAGCTGGGAAGGACAGCATCCCAAGATGTTCCTTTAACTCACTGTGGCACGTGAACATTCAGAAGCTTTCCAAAATGGCTTAAGTTGTCATTGAGAATGGTTCTGGCATTCCCAAAACTCTCCAGGATGGGTAGGACGTTGCAGGGCTTGGAGAAAAGAGAGAGAGAACACTTCAGTAACAGTCATGGGGTTTTAAATCCCAAAGGGATTTAAGTAACTGTTAGTTTGAAAATCCAAGAAACATTAATTTATTCACTGAAAGAATTCTTGCCTGGCTAAAGAGTCTTTCTAAAAATTTATTTTGGTATCATTACCTCTAGCCATTGGTGAGTTGCTCTATGAGCTTTTTACCTTCACTGCTATGACCTTTCACTTTACTTCTGCTCTGTGTTTGTTCAGATTCACCTCCCAGACACTGCTATAAGGTCTCTAAGGCAGGTATCATCTCTCTAGTCAAACAGATACAGCATTCTATACAGCATAAGGGTTCCCAGATACTAAAATACAGAGAACAAATACATCAGCTGTCCTCATGTCTTTACAGAAGCTTCACCTTGAACCACAAGCCATCCAAAGTCCAGCTCAGTTAAACAGGAAAAAAGAAATAAACAGTATGGCCTCTTTACCCTGCCTTTGGCTTCTGCTCCTTGCCTAACCATCACAGCATAAAGCCAATTTCTGTTGCCTCTTACCTGTCTGATCCTGTGGCTGTCTGATCTCTGGTACAGCATGGTCAGGTATTGCACAATTGCTTTGGCAGCTTCTGTTTTACCTGATCCACTGTGTCCACTGGAGGAACAAGAGGAACAAGAAAGCTGCCATGAAAACCAAATTACCTAATTTAGACATATCAGAGGACCTGTTACAGTAAATCAGTGGAGTGGTACTGATTTAGAACAAATGAAGATCTATCACATATTGTTTGAAACACTGAGACGATTTGACAAAATAGGCCCAAATAAGATTCCACTATGGAATGCCAAATGCCTTCTCTTCCACTCCTCCAAAAGGACATGAAGCTAATTTCAAACTGTATTTGCAGAGTGAAATAAAAATCCATCTTATTCATGTTCTCTACTAACAGCTGTTATACAAGAGCCAGAATTATAAACTTATGGACAGTGAAATGCAAAGATGAAAGTCTTACATAAAGAAATTAACAAGGCTTTGAAAAAATACCTTTATTTCCTACATGATGATGACATGCTGCTCTTGCTCTGATGACTGGGATAGCGTGTAGGCCATTTCTGCTATGGCAAAGATGTGTCTAGATGTACAGAAAGAAAAACCCAGTTAACTGACCTCACATTTCTACCTCACAAATACAGCACCAAAAGGTTACTTATCAGTGATCTACATTAGAGATGGGCCAGTATCTTGATCTGAGAAATGTGAGGAACCAGGGAAATCACAGCTTTGTTCTTTGCTGGCATCAGGTCAATACCATTGTTACAAGCTATTGCAAAGTTCAGGTTCCTCCAGGACCACTTCAACCTAACCTGAGTAATGCTCTGTGCCGTGGTGTTTAATATAAGGGACACCTGCAATATTATCTGCACTAGAGAAACCTGCCTACATTGCTAGTTCTGGTAGGGCTGTACCAGTGTTAGCAGTGGGGAGAGCATTCTTCCAGAACTCCTAAGGTACAGTTCCAGCAGGCATTGAATTCACGACCTTCAAGCAATACTTGAAGAAACATGACCTAAAAAGTTTAGCTCTGTAGGTCCGAGCAACTACAACTTTGCCAAATGGATTGTTCACTTCCTGTGGCATTCATCCTGCTCTGTCAGACAACTGGAGGAAAATAAACTACTTTCTGGAGTACAAACAGAACAGACTTTAGGGAGTTATTTGAGAAAGAGAAACATACGGGGCATTTTTTGAGAGAGTCCCTTGGTGGTACTGGGTAGCCACATCTTCAGAGTAGATACTGAAGTCTTTGAAAGGATTCACAGAAACCAAAATTTACCCAATGTAAGTCTAGGACAAAAATAAGAAAGGGGGAAAAAAAATGAGGTGGCTTCTTTGAATTTTCTGAATAAGAAATGCAACTGAACACATATATTAATACAAAGATTAAAATGACCTTTAAAGGAATACTGTCTATTATTCAGGGCATAGCACAATTTTTCAGTGGTCATTCTCAAAGTTCTGTCATTAATATTTTGGGATAAGTGGGCACTTACTGGTCTGTGGTCATCTTCACTGGTCACTGTCTATTCTCCAAGCTTCACATGAAATTACAGGCACAGGTTTGAACACCTGAGCCAGTAAATGAAAAAGAGAACAATTAGCCATCAAGAACTAGCTCTGGACTGCAACATTGTGAAATGTTTTCAGAAACTCTGAAGTTTCTTCTCAAGATCCACAATTTTTACCAGAATGGCTTTGCTAAGACAGGAGAGTTCCACTAGGAGCAGCTGAGGCTAAAACTGAACCTAAGTATGCTCATGGGTTAGCAACAAATACCAAAATTAAAGAGAAATGCTGAGACTTTCAGATTTTACCACAAATATTTCATGCTACCTGTTTTCTGAGCAAAAGCAGTGTATCTTTCTTATCACTGTTCCCAGTAATGAGTGAGTTCTTGAACTACTTAGTTCATTATTAAATCTTGATAGAATGATAGAAATAATTTTCTCTTAAAGGTCATTGTTCAGAATGAATGAGCACCAAAGAAAAAAAAAGAAATAAAACACCACTACCCATACATAAATAATATTGCAATGGAACCTCTTCTTCAGACACAGCGAACTGAGCTCTCATAGACTTCCCTACAGAGGAAAGGACTTGTCAGCCACACACTTCACTTGCATGTGTTACTACTAACCTTTCAGCCCTCCCAAGGATTTTGTAGGAGGCTGGGATCTGAAACTATTCACTGCCTTCACATGGTTCCAAGGTGTCCAGGATTAAACACATCAGAGGATAGAGCAGCCAAAGCTCAGAACATCCAGCCTGTCCACCTCCACATGATCACAACTCCTTGAACATAGCCTTTACAGTTGTTTATCTCAAAAAGATGGCAAGGGTAGAGGGTGCAGGACATGTGTGAGAAGCAGTGTTAGGTGTTTCTCTTCCAACAACAGCAGTGAACCCATGATTTAAAAGCTGTTAAAGATGTAGGACCTGAGTCTGCCACAGCTGAAGGCAACCGGAGTTGCTAAAGCCACAGATGCCAATGTCAGTAGGCAAAAAACACAGAAATGTGACTCTCATCCTGCAAGTCTTCCTGACTTACCACCCACTTCATGCAACAAGAATGATATGTCAAATTCCCAGTTCTGTCCCTCTGCAACACCACAAAAGTCACATCACCCTCTAAATCTCATTTATCCTATCCATAAAGTATATCTGTTTTTTTTAGAATCCATTTCAGGACTGGGAACCATTTAACAGAGAAGTAGAGTTCTCTGGATGCATGTGGAAGAAAGTCTGCTAACTAGGATGAGCTGCTGTCTCTGCTGTGTGACCATAGAGATTCAGTGTGCACTCTGTGCAGGCAGGGCTTGGGGACACACTGTATACAACAGACAGGAGTTCCCTCTGCAGCTGTGCTCCTCCCCACATGACTCAGTGTAGGTCCATAACTTAAATAGTGCAATTCAGCCTTTTACTTAGCTTTACTGTGGAGCATCAGTTACTCAGCACATTAATTCTATTGTCTCACATGGTAGCCGAGGACCTATAACGTGCTTTCGGTTCTTGAACCAACAGTAGCTTTGAAGGATAACAAGCAAGCCCCTGTGACCTTGAATTAGCTGCAGAATACCACTGACAAGACATACTCCAGTCTGGTTAGATCTTCAATCTCCTCAACTTCTAGACAGTGGTCTTCACACATGTACACCTGAAATGCATAGATACATGACTTAAAAACAGAAGTTCAGCTTCATTCCAATACTGGAGGCAACGCCTGTACTTGTTTCTGCACGAATTCCATCTCTAGCATATTGTCAGTGATGTCTTCTGCCTCCCACTGATCCTTGCAGACCTTCCTTGCATGGCTGTTGGTCAGATGCGGGTCCTTGTAGATGGCCCATTTGCTTAGGTTCTTAGCAGTTGTGGCAGCAGCAATTCAGAGTTCAGCCATGCTGCAGGATCGCATCCCTGAGCCTGCTGCTGAGATCAGTGAACACAAGGTGTGGTTATGGACCCTGCAGTCTGGAGGACACCTGAACCCACTTTGACATCTACCTCACTGGAATAATCTGATGTACATATTGGATCCTATTCTGGATGTGGAAAGAAGCCCTGTTTACTGTTTCTCTGAGGGCTTTGATCCACCAAATGTCGGGGAAAGTCACATTTGAATCTGCAACCCTGTTGCACTGGCATCACAGATTTTCTGTCTGATAGAGATCTCAGTTTTTCTAGGGAATAACAATTCCCAGAGCCTCTGGATAAGGAGTTCTTTGTCTTAACCATGCTGTGGACTCTGGGGAATACTATAGCAAACTCGGCATCAGTAGTATTTTTCTTCTCATCCAAGCTAATCAAGTATGGAAAGGAACTGGTTCCACAATGAGGGGAATCACCAGAAGGCAAATCAATGTGCCCCACTTCCTCTGCCATTTTAGGACCACTTTCCCCATCCACTAATGGAGGATAAGATTCTTTGTCACTCAACTCAGCTCCTCAGCTGTCCAGTGGCACCAGGGAAGGCTTTACCAGACCGACCAACCTACCCAGCACTGCTTACAATCTGGATTGCTACTCTACTTCTGAATCCAAAAGGTTTGCTGTTCCTTTTCCTCTTCCCAAATTTCTTCAAGAGCCGTCTTGAAATACCAGTTGCACGTGCCACGCTCAGAAGACGAGCTTTCAGCGTTGCTTTCTTGGCAGGTTTTTGTCCAAGCCAGCTGGTGACTTTTCTAAAAGCAGAATGGTTGTGCAAGTACTTGGATCCTTTCTTATCATACACATTTTCTTTTTCAGAAGGTGCCTCTGCAACCACTTCTTCTGCTTTCTCTTTTTTTGCGTCTAAAGACTGGCCTGAACTCAGTTCAACTTTTCCAGCAACTTTTCCAACTTTCTTCTTCTTGCCAAGGAACTACTTATCAGGTTTTTTTGTAATAGTGGAGCAGGTTGAAATATTTGAAAGATTTAATCTTTTCTCTCCAAAACTCTGAGCTATGTTGGGTTCTTTCTGTGTACTGAGTGTTTCTAGAGTCATGGGTTTTGAACAGATGCTTTCAACATTTTTCAGGTCAGAGTTGGTTTCCAAAGCCAACTGGACAGGATTTGGTTTACAGCTTGTTAATAGTTTGGTCTCAGCATTTTCATGTTTGTTTTTCAGATTGAGAAGGATTTGGGATTGAGAAGAACATTTCTTTGTAAGCATCATCACTGCTAACTCCTGCTTGCTGCAGTCTGAAGAACTGTCCCTCTGTCTATGTCCTACCACTTTACCTTGTTCTGCAATCTCACGCCTCCCAGATTTCTCTTTCAATGTTTTCTGCTGCTTGGAGAGCAAAGGGCTATCTTCCAGTGCGCTGCCTTCTTCATTCACCTTCTCTTCCTGTTGAGTTCCTTGAAGTACTTTGCTGAGGTGAATGTGGAGTTTTGCTTTCACAGCACTAGGCAGTGGTTGTTTTGTTGCATTTGCTTTTCCTTTGTCAATGCTCTCTTCAGTGCTGTTCTCCCCATTGCTGTCAGAATTATCATGTGCATCTTTTGACATATCTTGAACTTTGTCTTTTTCTAATATATTTTCCTTGCCTACTTCATTATTGGTGTTTTCTCTGTTCTTAAGACTTTTAAGTTGGAATGCTGAAATGCTTACATCACCTTCCTCACTGCTCTCCGCTAGAATAGATTTTGGTTGTCTTGGCATGTCATCTTGCTTCTTCATTTTCTCCTCTGCCTCCAATCCTGCAAAGTCAGTGCCTTCATCCTCAGATTCATTCCTTCCATCTGTGGTCACCTGCTCCCTTTCACTGGATGCTTCATTGCTTTTATCAAGCAGTTCCTTGTAGCCTTTTCCTTCAGCCACAGGAGGATCTTCAAGCATGGCTTCTTTCTTACTGATGTCATCTTCCTCTGAAGAACTACTCTTCTCTTCACTGCTTGCAATACTGACCCCTACAGCCTCTTTTGTACCTTTTTTATGGGTCCAATGGCCTTCATTGCTGGAGTCAGAGCAGGAGTTATCTGAGGTTTCCAGGATATTTTCTTCTGCACTTTCAGTGACAATAATCCTGGCAAGTTTTCCAACTTGCTTTTTCCCAGCTCTGTCACCTTTTCCCTGTGCCATACTGCCTTGGGATTGAGAACCTGACTTCTGCTCAGAAACTTCCTTAAAGCCATGATTCTCATTGTGCTTTTGCCTAGGCCTGGCATTGTGTGCCTTCTGTGGCAAGTCATGTTTCTGAACAGATCCTTCAACACTTTGCACTACAATTGACTTTACAGACTCTGACTCGGTGACTTTTTCGCTAACAGCAAGACCCTTTCCACACGTCTTTTTAAAACTGTATTTCTTGCTGTTTGTGGTGGCTTTTTCCTCCTTATCACTACTGTCCTCACTTTCTTGTCCTGATGTCATTTCCTGTTGCTTGCAGGCATTTTCTTTTTTCCCCTCCAACTTGGACACTAACTGTTCTCCATATTTTCTCCCCAAAGTAGATTCTCTTTTATCATTTCTCTTATAGGCTCTTCTTCCCCAGAATAACTTTTTTGTGGCCATTTTCTTTGCTCCCCTGAAGCCTCACCAGCCTCTGGCTTTTTAAGGTGTCTTTTTCAAGGATGTCATCTTGTTCAGGCAATGACTCTTTGCCCTTCACCTGGCCTTCACTCTTACCTTCCCACCGTCTCCCACAGTGGATCTTTGAATATCCTGGGGAGATTGCCTTTTTCTCACAATTCACAATTTTTCTTTTCCAAACTTTTTCTGCTGAGTCTTGGATTGGGAAGGAGGCATTTCTCCAGTGTTCAGAAGTATGTGCGGGCTTATCTGAATTCATCTATGAAAGGAAATATTGTGAATTTTGCTGTGAAATAGGCTACAAAGAGAGGCCAGATCCTCCTAAGCGGTAGCTTACCTCATTTCTATGGAGCCAAACAAATGTTTGCAGAACCATACCTGTGCAGCTGAGTGCCAAAATGACTGTCCTGTTCCAGGTTAATCTCTGTTTTGTCATGAATCACCCTTATTTTCTTCTTTTATTAGGACTCTTGCCAGAGGCCAGTGATGTACAAACACCGGAACAAATGTCCATGATTTTCCACAGTTGACAAAGTTTTGACCACACTGTAGTTTAAGAAAGAATGATTATTTTATTTCAGTTTTTGCTTCTCCAATAACCTTCTTCATGTTGAAGAAGAGACGAACACATCTAATGATCTAAGTCAAATGAATTAACAGTAAATAGTTAACTCAGTTTCCTAGGTATCCAGAATCACATTTTGACCTATATGAACAACATTGGCTCATAGGTTGAAAATACACGATACTGAATAGATGCTGTATCGCTGAGTAGAACTGAAAAGACCACAATTGATGGTTAACCAAAAAACTCAGTCAAGCCAAACTGATACTGCAGTACTAGAATCTGTACAAGCTGAGCTGATATGTAATTAGTAGAAAGGATGCAAAAATATAAGCCCCATTTTTTTGTGTTTAGTTATTATTCTTCCCCCTTTTATTTGAGCACTTGTCTCTTAACAAGCAAATAAGTACTTAGTAAATTTCAATACATATCATAATTACAGCTAAATAGTATCTGATTTTCCAGGGGATAACCTTGTAAGTTTTCTGCAGTGCAAGAGAAGGACATTAAGGAACATATCATACTCAATTTAGCCCAAATAGCAAAATGTATGAGGAAACCAACTCTCATAGCAAATAATGTCTGTCCCTGAACAGCTCTCCTGAAATCTTACTGGCGAGAAGGCCAAATAAATAAGGGAATTAATGAGGAATGGGAAAAAGAGAGAAGAAATAAAGTGGTGGGCAAACAAATATAATAGAGTGGACAACGACAATAACAGTCCAATCTTGTAAACTGATAATCTCTGCAGGAAAAGGCAGCTGAAACTAAGTCAACTTTGTAGCATAAGTCTACATTTCAGAATTGCTTCTGGAGACATAAAATACTGACAGAAGATTGCTTTTTTTATTTTTTTTTAGAATAGCATATGTTAGTTGCCCACAGCAAAAGGATTTTGAAATCATTATAACTGATTCTACATCAGGATTTTTGTTGATAAATAACTGTACTGCAAAAACACACTGCATAAATCCTGGCAAGTGTTTGTACACCAAAGAAAACTCCTAATAACAGACCTGGTGCATGTCTGTGAAATTGCCTAACTCCATCTTTTCTTTTAGTATGATGGGGCTGGTTTTGAACGGTGTGTTCCATGAACAAGTGTTCAATGCCTTCCAGGATCTGGCTAAACTGAGCAAGAAGTCAAAAGCAAATACTACTCCACTATGTAACAGCATCTCCCCACAACTCTGCCCAAGTGCACTGTTATTAGCTGACAGTCTAGGAAAAGTTCAGTATTTCAAATGTGAATCAGCATTGCTTATCTCTTTATCTTTCCTCTAATCACAGGCAGGAAATAAAGGATGTAAAAGTGCCCAAAGGATTAGTCCTGACCTTTCAGCCTGATGGAAAATACCGCTTGTATCCTTTGCAGTTATAAAGATCCTTTATTTTATGAGTCAACCTCTTGCTGCTTCAGACAGACCAAAATACCACTTGGGCTCCGGACTCCACTTCTACCCATTTGTCTGAATGAAGTGCTAATAGCAGAGCCTGGTTTTGATTCCCCAGCCACTAAACACTTCAAGGCAAAGGTCCAAACCAGCAAACAGTAAGGGCATAACTGAAAGGAAATCATGGACCAGAGAAAGGAAGACTTGGGGGTGAACAGAAGACGAAAATGGGACTAAGGAAAAAATCTTATACCAAGAAAACCCAACAGTCTGCAACATCTTTCCAAAGAAAAAAAGGTAAAAAGCCTCCTGTTAGGGGCATTTGTAACTACCTCAAAGATTTCATTAGCCAACGATGGGCGAGGAACAAGCCAGCACACAGGACACAGGGAAATTCCATTATACATTTTGTCCTCTCAACTCTTTCTTTGTTAAACTCTTCTCTCCCTTTGCCTCTTCTTTCTCTTTCTCTTTGTTTTTCAGCCAACTCCATAAATTCTGTACAGGCAGAAGAGAAATTTCCACCCATCATAGCCTTACAATTTCTCTCAACAGGTAACAGAGGACCTAGCAGTCAAGCTTTTGTTACTAATTGCTACCGTCATCATAACTCCACAGAGCGTTAATTTATTTATTTAAAAGTGGACATACAGTGTCTGGAAGCCTTCGATCAGATGGTGGGCTACTGTTGGGATGCTGGCAACATATTTACCTGTCTCACAGCTCTGAACCCTGCATCTCGGTGACCATGGTTGCAGTGTACAAGCTCTGACAGCCATACCCAACTGTAATGGGGATTGCAAAGACACACGAGGGCTGGTGGGGAATTCTTGAGAGATGGGATTGAGCTGGGAGCATGAGTTATACTATATGGTACAAATGTTTTCTTCCCCATATTGAAATGTAAACCCTTGCTGGTTATTGTACATATGCTACAAGCCCAAAAGAGTTCTGGCCAAGATTTGTTGAAACTTGCTTCCATCCACAGGCCTCTCCTTGCCCTAAGGTAGGGGGACAGGGAAAGAGTACACAGTCAAGAGTGCAATTCAGCATAAAGCTTTAAATCTTTGAAGCTACTATAAAGTCTGACAAGGAATGCGAATTTTTAACATTTAGTACCTCAAGAAGGCAGCCTACTCTGCTGGATGGAAATCGATCCACTCTCCAGAATACCTTATGACTTCCTTGCAGACTACAACTTGTCCAAGCATCCTTACAAGTTATTTAAAAACAAACAAACCAAACCCCCAAGCCATTAAAAAAATACATTCCAGTGCTCTGGGAACAAACTGGTAAAGAACAACTCAGTGAATCGAAGTTTGCCTCACCTCAATCACCCCAAGGAGGGCAGCAAAACTACATTTGAGATTTACACAGTCCGGGGAGGCTGATGCTCTAAAAAAAGCACACTAGGCATATGTAAAGCACATTGTTTTATTGCAAATGGGTTTTTTGCATACTACCTATTTTGTACTCTTCTGCATGACAGAACAATCTTCCCCAACTGGAAAAAACAGTATCTCCCTTTTCCTCAGTTGCAATGAGTTCCTCTGAGGCTGAGCAAAAAGCTGCTGCCCTGAAAGCACTGTTGTGTACATTTAAAGGTTTCTCAACAATCAGTGTCTTCAGTGTTCCCTTCTAAACTTGCTTTTTTGCTCTGGTCTAGAGTTGACACTATTCAAAACATCTTGGACACACACGTTGCATAGTACAGAGTTCATCTCTTAACATCAAATCCTCTTCTTTTATTCCTCTCTTTAAACAGTACTCTCTATAATACGTAGGTGTCTGGTCACCTTATTTCAGCCCTCCCTCGCCCCTTAATACACCAATACTAGTGGCCTAGATCCCTAAATCCTGCAACAAGACTTTTGTTACTGAGATTAATGGTAGCTCAATTAGACCCTAAATCCTGAGTACAGAATAGTTGTTAATATTCTATCCTCCTGGGGGTTTAAAGTTGATACTGCTTCTCTACAATGCCAAATGCAGTAGAAAAAAAAAATTTGAAAGTCTGCTTTTATGTGCTACTGCTAGATAGTCATGTGACTGGAAAGCTAAAGTCTTCTGCAAAACAAAAATGCTGCAATACTTGGATGATGAGGAAGATCAGGAACACTGCCCAAATTTGTAGGGAGCTTAGACACAGGACTTCGGTTTGACTCACTGTAAAGAAAGGACCCCAAACTCTGAATCTAGGTTAGAACATGAAAAACTAGAGTTCACCATTCTTCTGAGACAGGGTTTTAGAGCAGATTGTTTTGTAACACCACTGTTATTACTGGGAATGGTAAGATGATTCACTGCTTATATAAACAATTCCTTTGACATCAGACCTGCTTTGATTAACTGCCCTGGACCATGTGCCTCCTGGACACACTGGAGCAGGTGAAAGATCCTGCTCATCAGTTTTTCAACTCCCCTCACTATACCAACTTCATCTAAATCACTACAGGAAAAAGAACAATTTTATTTTGTTCTTCCTTTTTAGAAGAAGTAAGAATACATCCAAAAAAAGGAGAACCTCAGTGACAGAACACAGCATGAACCTATAGACAAAAAGAAGAGATGATAGCTCATACTTAAGACTAGTAGAGAAGTGAGTCTCATCTTCCCTAAACACAGTGGTTTCTCCCAACTCATATTATTAACAATTATTAATCTTAAAGGAAAGTGCTTAGAACTTAATTCTTAATGGTTTCTGTTTTCATTCACCTGGACAAATTGCTCAAGCTCCTTCTTTATCACTCTGCACAGTAACTTTTTCAACATACCTATGCTGTCTGTCCTGATTCCAGTGAGCTTCTCAGTACCGCATATCATAGGCCGTATTCATGTATACAGTAACATATTCATTCTCCTATGCCTTGTGTCCCTGCAGCCTGGAGTCTGTTCCAGCCTCCTTGCAAGCCTGCCCAACTGTGGAGTCTAACATCAATTCTGGCTGTGCTTTGTCCAAACAGCAGATGATTACAGGCATATGGAACAAAAGTGGCATCAATAATTCAAGCTTTCTCATGGTAGCTTTGAACTTTTCAACCAGCAATACCACCAGCTGGTTGGCAGCGTTTTGGATAAAAGAAGAGGTGGGATTTCACCTAGGCAAGAATCAGGCTCAGATGTGGTATGACTAGGTGCATCTCCAAAGAAAGACTGAAGAGGAGAGGTCAATTCCAATACCAAAACATGTCTGCTATAATCTAAGAGGCTATCAGACAAGGCACCATGAATACTATCTAAATAAGAGCTGAGGCTAGTGAAAAAGATTAAACCATAGGCTTCTTTTTTCTGAATCCCTGGAGTTTTATTTCAGGGAGCCAAGCTTGGATAGCTCAGCCTCTGCTCTCTTCTCCTTGCCAATACCAAGCTCTCAGCTGACAACAGGAAAGTGGTTTCCAGCTCAGCACTGAAAAGACAGCAAAACTGGCACCATTTTTGGCCTCATTATGCCTAAATCCCAGTCCAAATCAAGCAGAATGACTAAATCCCCTTTCAACTTGAATTTCCAAATAAAGCCATGATCCCCTTTAAACAAAGCTTTTGCGGACAGGTCAAAGTTACTTGCAGCAGGTGATTATGTCCATGCAATGTTGCTGTCTAATTCT
Source organism: Pandion haliaetus (assembly GCA_013401275.1). NCBI lineage: Eukaryota > Metazoa > Chordata > Aves > Accipitriformes > Pandionidae > Pandion > Pandion haliaetus. The sequence continues at coordinate 72,006 of VYZV01000392.1, forward strand.
GTGATGGTTTTCCCCTTCCTAGATTTTTCTCAAGAAAGCAGGTAACAGAGCAAACACAAATGCACACAGTCTAGTCTGTACATGCAGTCTCCCTCTGCACTCACGAGGTTGTGAAGTGACAGCATGGTGGTGCAGGATTTAACTACTCTGAGGATGACCCTGGTTCTTTAAGGCAAAGTCCCCTTCTACCCGCTATCCCCTCCCAAAAAGGCTTTGCAGAGGAGCTGGAAATTAAACAAGATAAACTCAGGTGTGGCCAGCAACCAGAACAAGTGACCCTAACATAAAATGTGATGAATGTTGTTAAGATAAGATATAAGATGCTTAGCGGCATTAGTTTGGGTGGAACCTGTTTTCCTATCTCCTTCCAAGAGCCCCCTGGCTATATACTGTACTTTGTCTTTGCTTCTTAGTGGATGAGCCTTCAAAAACTGGGTGCTGAGCTGGAGAACTTAAGAAACACACTTTATCTAAGCTTTCTGTCACTGGATGGTCCTCTTCTCATAGCTTATAAGAATGAAGCTGCAGAGCAACACCTTAGTTAACTATTTCATCATGTTCTTTTATTCATGATTTATAAATAACTCTCTATCCCTCTCTGCAGAGAGAGATCTTTTTTGTAAAGCCCAGAATGACTGATATTATCTGGATCATTAATTCCTTATCCAATCTTGGAAAAAAAGCCCCGGGGCTCTTAGCTCTAAACTTCTAATGTGTGCATGGTGGGGAAGAGAAACCTCCTTGAAAAATCCAACTCTTCACAGTTCCTGAGGAGGAAGTGACTCTAACAAACTCCACGGTGTTATTAGCTAAAGCCTCTTCAAGGCTGTGTACACCCCAGGCAGAACTGGAGCCCACTGTTTCTTTGATTTCTTTGATTTGTAAGAAGTCTCAGTCTCAGACGGTATGATTGGGTTTTGCCCGAGGAGGATGACCAAGATGAAGGTACTGATCATGTTCACTTTCTTATCAGACTGCTGTCTGCTTTGAGCTACACGGAGATGAGAAAGGCTAAATTGATTCTGTGCAAATATTCCCTCTCCACCTCAGTCTCAAGCCTGTCTGCCTCAGCACCTCTAACCTGAATTCTCTGCACAGACAAAACACCGCATTTGTTTGTCTTTTAAAGTGTTCCTAGCAAGATGCTGGCAGTTTGTTCATATCAGGTAAGATGAAACATTTCCAGATTTCAGCCCCAGATCCCTGAGCAGACTGGACACTGCAGTTTGTGGCCCAAGACTTGGGTTCAATGCCCACCTCAACCACTGGTTTACCACGTAGTTTTGCCAAGTCATTGCTTCAATAACAAGACAGATTCACTTCAGACAAGAGTATAAATACAACACAACTTGCCCTCATGCACAGCACAGCACCCTCAATATTTGGTACATGCAATGACAATTAAGTCATCCTTTGGACTAAAATATTGTTTGCACTGTCCCAGTTTTACTGCCCTTCTCTGCCCATTTCTGTCTGGACACAGGGTTGAGAAGGCAGTGCCGGGTGCAGCAAGGAGCTGGGAAGTACACTGGCTTTGCCAGCTATGTGCCACCCAGGGATACCAGTACCAAGGGGAATTTCCAGCTGGCCAGCTCCTCCGACTTAAAAGCCCTTTTGCCTTGAAGAAACTGCTTTACTGGGGAATCCAGCAGCAGATGGAAGGAAGAGAAGGCTACATTCCTTGAGAAAGTACAAGGCTCCCCAGTTTCCTAAAGATACCTCCATTTATGCAAAATATCATGTCCTTTCAGTTAATATTCAACCACTATTATTTTAAAATGTTATTAGAGAGTAGTAACACATCAGACCCAACTTTTCACTGCACATTCTTATGTCAGCTACATAAAATAAAAACATTGATGCTGTTGCAGAAAAGAGAGATAAGAAAGTAACAATTTTAAAGAATGGCTAAATCACATGAATAAGAGAATAGAAACTGGTCATGATTGATCAGAGAAATGACACTGCATAAATTCACAACAACCTTGTTTGTTTGGTAATAGTTCAGGTAAGGGGGCTGGTCAATGAAATGCTATACCTATTTTTAAGAGGAAACTTGATAAACGTATAAATAGGGTCTCCTCTTGGCTTCATTCTATAGTGAGTAGAATTAACAATCCAGTCAGGACCCTGCAGCCCATAAGGCTGGTTTAAAAATATCTTCCTCTCTTTTGTGTTGTTGGTTTTTTGTTGTTTCCCCCCTCCCCCCCACCCCTTAGGTCTCATGGCATTAATATAAAATATCTACTCTGTTCCTTCCATACCACATGCTGCCTCATACTGACAGAAAACATTCTCCCTTGTGCCTGTACCCGAGGCCATTGAGAGAGAATTCCTGGCCTCTCACTGTTTCAAACTAGTAAGGCCTCTGCTCTCTCCTTACGGCTGTTTTAAGATGAGCTAGAAGGTCTCCAAGGTCCTCTTCCCCAGCAATAACCTGAGGAAGCCAAATAAACTATTGATGATTGCAAGAAGAAACTAGGACAATTAAGTTACATACATTTGAAAACAGCCTCCTTGAATATGTCAGGAGCACTTTGTTGCCCAATTGTCTGCCATTCAATGAGGCTGGATGACCTGTTACACTGGAAGCCAGCGTCCCATGGCCCCTACACAGAGGTCAGCCAAAATGACAGACCAGCACGCTGTACAGATGGTATTACATCCTGCCGGAGGGATGGACTTTATCTGGGTCTGAGTTGAAAGGCTCTGCACTATACTAAGACACAGCTCAGGCTTTCTCCTTTTAATCCGCTAACCTACCTCTGTAGTTAGTGTCCAAAAAGAGCAAACTGAAGATGCAAGGCCAGGCAAGCCTGTAATAACTTTAATCTTCCTGGTTTTGTAACCAGAGCAGGTAACAACAGTGAATAACTGGTAGAGTAATGGCAACAGCAGGAACTCTGGCATGATCAGAAACCAGCAAACAGGCCCATGCGTCATTCTACTGCATCTTCACTGTTACTGTATCCTGTACTAGCTAGAGTATAACTAAAGAGGATGTGATCTTTGCGATTCCATCATACTTTCTCTTTACTGGACACACTGAGGTACCTGGGTGGCCTCAAATATGGAGCAGTCCTTGTTCCCCCTCCCCTTTTCTGCATAGCTGGGAACTGTGGGTTTGATACAGAACTCAGATGAGTCAGTGAAATGCCCAGGATTTGAACTGGTTTTCAAACCAATTATACGTGAATGCAAGACTTTCCAATTGTGTGGGCTACAGCCTTGGTGTGTGGCTGCCCACAGGGCCTGTTCTCCCATGAGAAATGACTTCTCTGCAGAAAGCATCATAGCCCCCAAAGTATAAATCAAAGGATCAAAGTGGAAAGTTAGATTGTCCAGACTGAAATGATTACACCCAGGTATTTGAAAATCCCCAGCAGATGCTAACAAGCTTGCAGAGATAAAGATAGAAGGAATCATGCAGCCAAGGGTGAGGTTTCATATTACAGCTAAACTGACTTTATGACTGTGTCCTGGTTTTGGCTGGGATAGAGTTAATTTTCTTTCTCATAGCTGGTATAGTGTTATGTTTTGGATTCAGTAGAAGAATGTTGATAACACACTGCTGTTTTCAGTTGTTGCTAAGTAGTGTTTACACTAAGTCAAGGGTTTTTCAGCTTCTCATGCCCAGCCAGTGAGAAGGCTGGAGGGGCACAAGGAGCTGGGAGGGGGCACAGCCAGGGCAGCTGACCTGAACCGGCCAAAGGAATATTCCTTACCATGTGATGTCATGCCCAGCATATAAACTGGGAGGAGTTGGCCCTGGGGGGGGAAATCACTGCTCGGGAACTAACTGGGCATCAGTCAGCAAGTGGTGAGCAATTGCATTGTACATCACTTGTTTTGTATATTCCAAATATTTTATTGCTATTATTATTATTATCATTATTATTATTGTCTTCCTTTCTGTCCTATTAAACTGTCTTTATCTCAACCCATGAGTTTTACTTTTTTTTTTTTTAACCAATTCTCTCCCCCATCCCCCTGCGCGGCAGGGAAGTGAGCAAGTGGCTGCATGGTGCTTAGTTGCTAGCTGGGGTTACACCACAACAGACTGCCATCTGAAAGGGGCCACTCCTTCCTCCCAGTGTCTTCTATATTCCTCAGGTGTTTCCTTTGCACTAGTTCTGGTGGTCATCTTGGTGCAATTTGACCTTACAGGTTAGTTGATCTAATGCTGAGCTTCCTCTTAAATGAGTGGGCCCACTTGCCTGCAATTGCCTGTGCTGATTAAGGCAAGATCATAAGGCATTTGTTCAGTTGAGTGATTCAGCAAAATTTTAACATAGTTAAAAATAAAATTGAAAAGCACAAATATATACTAGGAGAAGAAAGGGGGCAGGAACAAGTGACACAGGAGAGCAGAACAGCTCTTAGCAGCAACACCACAGATGTGAAACTCTTTTAGGGCTCTAAGCTCTGGGAGAGAATAAGGAGGCGAGTCAGGGAGGTTACAGTACCTAGAAGAAGGTTCGGTTTTGAAAATTTGACAGATGCTCTGTCAAAAGCAGATTATCCTATAGTGGAACAACAGAAACTTTAGTGTGACACTGGGCCACACATGCCTTTTGTGCCCTGTTATATTGCCTTTACAGTTTTGTAAGCACAGACACTCTTATTGTGCTTTGCTATCAAAGATCTGGGACAAACTGGGAATGGTTTGCCTAGCCAGACATTAGAAGACACACTCAGACACTTCTCAAGGGGATTGCCTCCAAAACTTGCCATTTGTTTTATATGATGAAGAACATTTTCTCCCATTTAATATTAACAAGCCTATCAGTACCTCAGAAGCCCTATTGCACTGCAGATATTTAATTTCCTTAATCTTCTGTAGACAGATCCCCATTCATTTTACAAGAGGTCTCATCTGTCCCTATGCACAGGAGATACCCTTGAAAGTAATCAATACCTCTCAATAGATATCACTTTAACAAGGAAATGATTTATAGAATTTGAATCACTTCCATGCAATATAGACTGTAATGGAAAGTTCCCTTTCTGTGCATAAGCAGTCCTAAGACAAGCACATCAGTGAGCAAGTTATACTGCTGAACTAAATCTGTTCAGTCTTATGAAACAAGAAAAGATCACAGCTACTATCTGCTGCTTCTTGTCGAAGAAAATCTACTAGTGTTAATGGTACCTGCTTCCCATGTTATTAACTAGTGAGGCACATGGAGCTCTGATACATTCATTCATGGCTGTGATGATAGCTACTGAGAAATAAACATTTTTCTTGTGTGCTAAAAAAAAAAAAAATAAATCGCTAGATTAAGATCTTACCCTCAAACAGGGTTTTCTAATGGTTTAGCAAACCAACCTCTAAGTAACAGCTGAATGGGCACAGAGAACAGTAGGGAGGAATCTGCCTATGCAACATCATTAAATAGAGTTAAAACAGACTAGGAGTGGTTTCTATCCAACCCAAGGTTAGAGTCTTTGAAAGTGCAGTGCACTTCAGAGAGATGACATGATATTATTTCACTCTGAAATTCTTACATCCCACTCACCATAGCCAAAACAAGCCTTTTCCAGGATGGACCCTGAATGTTGCATGACAGAAGTCATAGTGCCTTGACTCTCAGACTGCTTTTAGTAAAGTCTTTCTGTGCTTCCTGAGCCTTTAGGACTGAGGCATTGCCATCTGCTGTGGAGCTTCCAACAAGTCAACTAAATATAAAATTAAACCAGTCTTTTTTAAAGGTTAATTCCATAGTAGGTAACTACCACTTAAGTGCTTAAATTTTATTATTTCCAGAAACTGTGCCTCACAGGCCTAACTTGACAGAACTGAATTTCCTTGAGATGGATTTTTTATTTTTAAAGTCCTCATTACTGTTCATTGGCATTCAAACCGTGTTCCTATAATGAAAGTACAGGCAAATATCATCAGGTCTGAACTGTGAGCAAAATGTCACAGCAGTGACAAGTCACAGGCCATCAAACGAATTAAGGGCTATCATACCTCCTTTTGTCAAAAGCCTGCATTTCATCTGCTCTTATCTGTGTCAGAATAAAGACAAGAGGATGTAATTGTCTGTAGAAAAAAATCACACCCTTTAAGAATACCTCTCCCAAATTCCACTCCTTTGGCTAACAAGACAGACACTCTTCCAAATCCAATAATCTTCAGACTTTGCAGTTTGGAATAAAGCTCCCTCAGCAATAGCTTAAACCACTTTCAACTCAGTATACCGCCTAAGATAGCAGGTTCTCCTAAAGTAACACTAAGCCTTTACCTGAACCTGCCATATTCTCTGCTACCTGCATCAGGACTTGAGTTGTAACAGCTGACTCAGAGATATCCTTCTGTAGCAGATTTGTGTTTTTTAGGAGCTCAGCCTGTTTTTCAAGGGCTCAGCACAGCAATTTGATAAAGCTAAGTTCCCTTTAAGGAAGGAGATTGTGAGCAGAATCCAAGCTTCATTTTCTGAAGTCCCTGCACTAAGCATAAGCAGAGAACAGGAGATTGACTTTAAACAAATCAACAACATTCAGACTTTCTTTAGGAATAAGCACATAACATACAGATTCCTTTGCCCCAGGAGCATACAGGAAGAAGAGATCTGTATCTTTTGAAGGGGAAGAGTCAGTGACAGGCTGCCTATGGAGATACAGGTCCTTCCTACCTAGGGTGACTCCCTGCTGCTGTCAGCATGTGTTCAGGACCATCCATCTTAAAGAGAACCCCCTCACCAAAAAGCCATTTTAAAATATAAATTAGCTCTAGACACAAAAGCTATGCCACAAAGAGCTGGAGAGCAGCAGTCTCTATGCGTTTAGCTGGGGAAGAGGTGTGCAGTGGTAATAGCCACACATCAAAGTACCCTTTTAGCTACTTTCCTCTCTCCTGAACAGGCCACAAGTGGAGGCAGCCTTTTAGCTCTCCTGTCTTGTTGTGCTCCCAGAAACCCTCCTCCTGTCATCCCCAGAGTTCAGCCAACATTTATAAAAAGCACACCTTCATGAGATACAAGAGGAAAATGAGGAGTTTGTTTACACTACCACGTTTCATTGCAAGAAAATCAGTCCCTCTGCAGTCCCTCACACAGCTGACTGACCTTGCAAGTACAACTTTCCCCAGCACGAGGGTGGTCTCCTTTTCTGCTCAGAGTTGGTGATGGAAGAGACCACTTGCTTGAATTTCCCATCTCCCACCTTTGTTGCTTTGTAGCTTTCACAGTCCTATTTCAGGTGGCAAAAGCTGAGGCTGCTGCAAACGCAGTGTAAGGAACAGCATTACTGACCCTCTGCTAAGCAGGTGATGGACACTGGGGCCCAGCTTGAGAGTAAAGTATCAGGAAGGTGGACTATTTTATGCATTTACACCATGCTCAGAAGGCATTCAAGGGTGGCAGCCATGAACAGCATCTGGATCTCACCCAGGACACATCAGCGTGTTTCTAGGGGACAAAAGTGCTTCTTGGGACTGCCCTGGACTCCTGTAGCCCTTGCTCTACCATTATCACAAAAGACAAAACATTTTAGTGGCACACTTCTAGAGAGGCAGCAGTGCCAGGGCCTGCATGCACAGGGAAGCTGTCCTAAGGGCACGTCCACCGCCCTGCGCGGAACCGCCTGACAGGAACGGCCATGTCGGAAGGCAGCGCCCTCTGCCGCCTCCGCGAGACGGGGGAAAGGGCGGGAAAAGGCTCTGCGTCTCGCTCTGCGGCGAGGGCAGAGCCGCCGGGGAGGGCGGCATGGAGCAGGGCGGGTAGCACTCGAGGCGAAGCGTTTTCCCTAAGCACCGTTAGACCCCTTAGCTCATGGCTGTCACGGCTCGGAGGTGAAGCAGCAGAAGAGGGCTGAGACCCTGCTACAGCTGTGAAAAGGCAGGTTCAGCCCTCCCACTCTGGAAACACCTCTGTGAACAGAGGCCATAGTGACAGGAAGCATAAAAAGCAATGAAGACTCACCTCTCAGGTGGCTGTGGAGCACCCAGCCAAGAAGGGAAGAAATTCACCCCTCTCTGCTGACATCCAGCTGTGGCCTCACCCCTCTTCCCTGACATGTAAGCCTATGCAGTCTTGCAGCTACACACAACCAGTCAGTGGAAGATGACCATTTGCACAGAGAAGAGCATTTATTTCAGTTGTTTACTTCCCATGCCACAGGGAAGACTAACTAAAGGATAAAGTAGTTAAATGGAGAAAACAATCCCCTTTCCCTGCAACCATTTACTATTATCATCGCAGAGTTTCCAACTGCCACCAGAGAAAGCCAGGCCACCTCAGTCTACCCACCTCCACAGGCCCTTCCTCAACCAGAAACCACTACCCAGACATGTTTGGCAAGGGGCTCTGTTTGAGAGGGACTATTTCTACCCAGGCAACAGTTGGAACAAATTAATCAACAGCAGGATGATCTCAAGGGTCACCTTACTGCTACAGCAGCGTTTTCACATTGGGGTTCACTAGTCCTCTTCTAAGTTGTGCCTAATCTGGAAAGCTTGTCTAACACCCTGTCATCATCATGTCAGGGGAAGAGGTTGATGTGCTTGCTGCATGGAAATAATCCAGGCACTTGGGACTTGTGGCTATTAATGAAGGTATTGAGTTTTCTGTGACCAAGGGCTTGTGGCAGCTACTGAAAGAGTCTTCTCCACCTGGCTTACCTCAGGGAATCAGCTACAGTTGCAACACAACCTTGGCCTTTGCTTGAGAGAGATCACCAAGTCAAACAATGCGGCTTAGCAAGGACTGTTGGGCTTCAGAAGAAAACTTCCCCTAAAGTCTGTCTTATTCTTCTGCCATGCCAATTCAACACCAGATGCCAGTCCTGCTCTTATTAAAGACATCCCAATTCATGAGGCCACATAGGCAGTGATGTGTTTTGCAGGCTGAATTTAGGATTACGGTCCAGGAATGCATTTATTCTAGCTGTAGTAGATACAAACCATATTCTAAGAAACAGACCAATTAAGCTGTAAAAAAATTTCATTCTCTCACTAACCAGACATGCCTCAGGCCTTATGACTAAGATGAAAAGTACTTTTCCTTCCAACATTATGTTCTTCTAATAGAATTGTTAGACAAATTCAGCAAACATTCAGTTGCTAAACATCTGAGGAGAGCTTGCATTACTATTGAAAAAAAAAAAAAAAGCCCCAGGCCAAGCTTTTCTAGGACTAGAGAATTTTGGCACCAAATATGCAACCCTATAAAAAAGCTCACATTACAAGAAAGCATTTGACCTAAAACTCAGGCCACTATAAAACAGTGTCCCATATTAGGTACCCAATATGTGTATTCAGATGTGGAAAATTTGGCCTGTTCTTTAGTTGCGATCCAATACTTTCCCCTCTGCAGAGAAACAGGTCTGCAAAGGTTAGGGAACATGCTGCCAGCATGGCTATGAGAAAGGATTTTTTTCAAGCACTGGCAGCCAGTGTTAACAGCAGCTCAGCTCCTGCAGTGAAGGGGCACTTTACAGTGCCAGACCCCAATGAGACTGCATAAAGAAGACGGGGAGAGCACTGCCAAAGCCTGACTGGCAGTAACATTAATAAGGGCCAATGAGCCCTCAGAGTGGTTCCAAGCATTAAGCATTAGCTCTTGGAGACAGCAAGCTTCTAGGAGATCCCAGACAAGGGGAGTTCAAGTGAAAAGTAGAGGTAGGCACAAAACTCAAGGAGTTTGGCAGCAGCTGAATCCACTGATCAGAAACAGGCTATTATTATTACTGTCAGCTGATGGGCAGACAGGGTAACAGCAAGGCTCAGAAGGCAATTCCTGTAAGGGAAGAGACATAGAGGGATTTTTTTCCCCATTACATTCAAAAGCTGCTTACAGACATTTATTGAAGACTCCATCCTTCATGAACATCTCATCCCATCTTTGATTGTACTTGCTAGTGGTTTTCTGACAGCACAAAAAATACACCCTAGTTCTGAATGTCATGAGCCTTTCCATCCTTTCCTGCTCAGCTCAGAATGTAAGTGAAAGCACAACACACAAGTTCCAGTCTTCCCCTGCTTTGCCCCTTTGCTATTTCTCCTGTATTTTAGGCATGGCAGCTCTAAAAGGATTCTTAATGCCTCTGCTCACAACAATTAAGTCAAGCAGCTTACTCCAATGAATCCTTCAGCTGTAGGTTTCAAAGCATTGCTAGGAAAAGTCTGCCATATATCAGCACACATCCTGAACTACTCAATGCCATTAATAGTCTGGCTCATGCCTTCAGGAAAATAACAAGAAGCCTGGATAAAGTTTTGTTTTTAAATCTAAATTCACTTTAAGGTATATGAATTATGATGGCATTTGTGACTTGTCTAACTCTTTCAGTGGACCCACTGGATTTTTCAAGTTATGTGGGTGAAAATGGGGAGAAGTTATAAACTGCTTCTGCCATTTCTGAGCAAGACTGCCATGCCACTCACCCCAAGCCTGCCAGCAAATGAAATACTCAGAAAAGGCATTAGAATCAGTCCATCTGCAAGGAGCAGAAAGAAGCAGCTGGGTGCACCAGGATGGCGCACAGGCACAGGATTACACCAGCTCAGAAGCTGCTGATTAAACCATAACTTCCTGAAAATTTGCAGCATCAGTGGCTGGCACAGAGGTAGAAAGCAGCAGGCCACCTTTCTGTTAGCCTCAATCCTGCAGCAATAGAAACAAGGAAATAATGAAGCTAGTAGAAATAAGGAAACGGAAGCTAGTTTGTCAGACCATGCTGAGTAGGAGAGAAGGCACTTTAAAACCTCATAAATTAAGTCTCAAAGGAGATACTAATACTTCTAGAAAGAAGGGTGCCTGAAACACCACCTGAGCAACAGCAACTCTGCAACCATATTCTCCTGCAGAATAGAACATGCCACCTAGTACTCCAGGAAAGAAAGGATCCCTCCTCCTTGCTCAGGAAGATAAAGACAGAGCCCAAAACAAGAGGGCTTCCAAGGAGAGGTTTCCAAAACATGCCAAGGATGACAGCTCAGCACCCAGTCTGGGAGGATTTAGTGCTTCTCACTGACTCTCATAGTGCTAACAAGCAAGTTACAGAATACTCATTTTTTTTCCTTAGCTGGAAAAGAAAGTGGTGTTAGGTGAGGGACAAAGGAACCAAAAAAATTAAAAAGTAACAAACTGCTTTACATAGAGTTTCACCAGTTTCAATTCAAAATCTGTTGGCTGACTCATACAGCAGCATTACCAGATCAACCGTTTCTCCCTTCAGTGTGTTATCACCCAAGTTATTTCAGGAAAGCTAGCAGATGACCTTCCAGGGGCTATAACCTGAACCAGTGTCCTTTCCTGGCAATACGATGTATGGATTGCAGGACAGTGATACAATCAGTTTGCTTGCCACAGGCGTCTTCTCCAAACCACCACCTTACTTAATGAGGCCACTTAATCTCCAGGACTGCTCTTTGCCTCTACAGCTCAGAGAGGGACAGGTCCACCTTCTTCAAGGGGTAAGTAGACATGAGCCTGTTGCCAATGTCAAAGAAGCTGTTGATGGAAAGAATAGATATGAGCAGACAAGGATCACAAAAGGTAATTCAGAGTTTTATTTCCAAAAAAGAGCAATGTAGCATTGAAACAAAAATCAAGTTCAATTAGTTTTCCTCTGACTTGAATGGCTACAAAAATAGATTCTACCCAAATCCATAAAGCTAGTTAACAGTACCATAACAAATAAAAATCAAAATTACTCATTCAGATACCACATACAGCAGTCACAAGAATCTAGCATATATTATTTAATGGTTTTTTTAAAAAGTAAATTTCTAAAGTGTTTCTGTTAAAACTGAAATACCCATAAGATTTTTAAAAAATGTACAAAAAATAATTTTAAACCAGTTGGAGGTAACAGTGTGCGTTTATTAAAATCCTGCACCAAGGCAGTAACATTTATAATTTAAAATCCAGCCCAGTAGAAAAGAGAAATGTGCAAACATTTAAAAGTTAGATGTACTCAGAGGCTTGTGGTGCATCAGACCTGGCGATCCACTTCTGTCCTAATGCAAGGCAGGCTCCAAGCGGAGATGTCTCTAATGAGGCACTAGAAGGGGAGGCACAGGCAGGCATGCATATGCGTGCAAGTTGCAGCTCACTAGCCTGCGATGCAGGGAGCCACTGTGCCTTCTCCCCACGGACGGTTTGCCCAATCAGTAGTGTTATGGCACTCAATCCAATGCCAGAAAGTCCTTGATGAATTCTGGTCAATCTGCTTTGGGATAGAAGAATGCAAAAGCCACTTTAGAAAACAGAAGTTGAGAGCTAATGAGAACTAATGAGTTGATATACTCAACAGATTATTGCTATGAGCTCTTGCTACCTCTCCAGCTTGATTTATGGTAAGGCTAAGAGTTAGGCAGGAGCCTTCAAAGGATTTTTAGCTCTTCCTTTAAAGCTGATGCAGCATATTTACTCATGTGGCACAAGGTGCTGAACAGTGCTAGTAGGTCACTCAGCCAGCAGGTTTCCATCCTGAAAATTCAGACCACAGTTCTGCACGATAGCAAACCATTTAAACAAGCTGAATTTTATAAAGAAACTTCATTCTACTTTCTGCTTCCTTTGGCTGTCTCACTGGGCCTGAAATATCCTTAGCCTCACCTACCTCCTCCATTACTTAGTCCATGTCCTAATGGACTTCTTGCCAAATTTCTTTCTGCATAGCTCCTGCAATGACACAAGAAAAGATTCATTATTGCAACGCAGTATCATCCCATCCACTCCCAGCTGCTGACAGAAGACCAGGATTAGGTAGTGTCCAGAGGAAGTGCGCAGAGCAGAGCATGTCAGGCAGTCACCTATCCTTACACACCAGCAGTTACCAATCCCACCAAGCTTTCTGCATCCGTTGCAAACAGTAGTCCTTTGTCTACACTTCCGTAGCCCCTGTCACCTGAACATCAGTATTCTAGGGAGACAAGATAAAGCCCCGCACCCACGGTGGTAGTTTAGCTCTATTGTATAGACAGAATGGGAGCAGAGATACTGAACACGTCCAAGTGACAGTGTCAAGACAGATTAAAACTCCAGAGTCCCATCCTCGGCCAACTAAGCCCACGTGGCCTGCCCTTAGATCAGTATGGGTTGACATGAATAGAAACCTGTATGCGAATACTCAGAGTCCTGTTCCTTTGGGATGTGGGAATGTGATCTCTCCTGCTTTTCGGAGAGAAAGAGACAAAGCATTATTCATAAAAAAATGTCAAGGGACAACACGTGAAAGAGAACCTGCCTCTCTCTTACTATTGCCCTTTGGTAGTTTGTGGGACACATATGTGACCAGGTTCCAGCACAAGGATCCCTGCCATCATGTTGGGCATTCCCCTGCTTTCCAACTAGAAATGTCCTCCCTTGCCAGCCCCACCCATTAGGAACAGAAGTTGGTTGATACTCACCCTCTGCCCCCCTCCAGAGTACTCTGGATCTCCTTCAGGACTTCTGGAAAGCAGAGGGTTAAAACAGTGAGCCAAACCAGTGGAGATCTGCTTTCACACAGCAGCCTAGCCACATTCCACCTCCCTGCTGAAGAGCCTTTAAAACTTGCCTCCCACAACACAGAGGTCAGACCTTATAATATCATTGCCTCTTCAACAGTACCAAGTTTTTACTGAACAGGCTGGCATAAAGGACTGAAGCAGTCATTTGCCAGAGCCCCAAAGTAACACTCTGTTCCAGCTGTCATTTTACACAAGTCCTATTGGAAAATAACAGGTCCTTCTCTTATCACAGTGAATGCAGCTATGTGGAACAACCCCAGCCTGAGGGCGTGACTGTCTGTCCAACCCTTCACTTACACTGATTCATGAAAACCCAGTACTTCTACCAGCCTTGTGTAACTGTAGATCCCTTGGAACCAAGTACTGGAACCCACAAAATTCCCAGCAGCTTTTTTCTTTTCCCACCCAGAAAGGCATCTGCCCTGTCAGTAGCAAAACTTCATCTCACTCACTTTCGTCATTGAGTAACGCATGTTCCATCAACCTCTCAGACTTCCTTTCTAAAAAAGAATAGGAAAACAGCTGTTACCTAACAATATTTTCCCCTTTTCATGAAATATGTGCAGTTTTGGAAACCTACAGTAGAACTGGTTTGTTTGGGTTTTTTCCCTGTTAAGTACATTTTTACTTTACTGAATGCTTCACAACTAATCCTTAAAGCCTCTCACATACCGAGTTGTATTTTCCAGCAATACTAGTTTGGCTAACAGAAGATCTCATCTGTAATTTCAGACCCTATCTTCCCACAGCCTCTTTCTTCCCACAGAAACTACATCCTATCCTTTCAAGGCTACCTTGCCACACACAACTTACTTTAGAGCTAGCAACTACTGTGTCCAGGCAGGTCACAATGTTTCCCTCATGTCCCTCCTTACTTTCCCCTTTCTTAGGTAGAGAATATCAACTATAGTAACAGGAAAGATGTTTCAGTGTTTACATATGACCATGCTACATTTACTACAATTGTTTTTGGCTTACCATCTTCCCCATAGTCACACAAACTCCTTCCTGGTCCCCTAGGAAAGGAGGCAGAAAACAAACACTGACTCTGAGGCATAGAGGTGCAGAGAATTCATGTATACTTTTGGCAGCTAAATCATTTGTTGAACAAGGATGTAAGAAGGGCTTCATCACATGTTGGTGACACAGAAGTCTGCAGGCACCAGGAAACTTTTCTAAACTTTTGGAATAAAATTCCTATAGGTTCTCCATGAGTGTCAGATCTACTGTTATTTGCTGATGTTCCACAAGGAGAGGAGGAACACTAGATTACCCTTCACAGAGGAACAGTTCAGCCTCATCAGTAACACACAGCCCCTGAAGTATGCAAGAGTCACATGTCAGTCAGACACATCATTAGGGAACAAGTAAAGCAAGCCGGAGCTTATGGTTTATGACTCTAGCTTAGGGATACCAATTCCAGTGCTTCACCACTTTGTCCCATCAAAGGACTATACTCTACTGCAAGTAGGAAAACCATCAGGGAGAAGGTTACATTTCCTCATGCCAATCCATCCAGAAATGTTGTTAAAAAAGACTTCAAAGGTCTTTTTTTTTTTAAAGGTTACATTCTCTATAAAATACAAAACTTTGTTGTAAACAGTCAAGTAGATCTCGCTACTCGGACACAGTCAATGTGCAAGAGTTTTACAGACTTTACCTGGATTTTCTTATAGCATTCTCCATGCCAGACTTGTTGTGCACATGATTGTTGCTTGTAACTTCTGGAATGTCCACAATGCACCGGGGCTCCACTAACCATTTGGTAGAAAGAGAAAACCTCTCAAACTCCGATGGCGAGATCAGATAGAAACCTATAGATGATTGGGAATTTATAAGCAATTCTCAAGTCCAAGAATACAGTTCCAGAACTAGAGGTGATCCAAAAAAGAACCTAAGCATCCTCTATGTTTGGCAGAAAAGGTTTGCACTTCCTCCTGTGTAAATGAGGAGGAATCATGAGGAAGATACTACCCCAGTTTCCCAAGGATTGGTTAGCCTAGAGGCTGGACAATTTAAGATTATGCTGAGAGATAATTGTATTGTCCTGTGCTGACACTTATGAAAAGCAGCATAGAAAGATGTAAAAATTGAACTGCAAAGCAGAAATCCACCTTCAACAGCCATAGGATGTTGGATCCCAGTCTTGCAATTTGAGTGTTGAGGCACAGGCATGTATAGGAGGCACAATGCAGCCATTTCCCCATTGCCTGCTGCTTAGAGAGCCACCCTCTTGACTCTGGACAAGAGGAGGGTGGCCACATGGAAGCTACCTATGGGGCACATCGAACCTATTAGCTGAAAACCACTGTATTCATTAACAATAATGGAATAAACTCACTTCTGCTAATTCATGCGTCAGTACCTGTTGACAACTGGTACTAGCCAGAAACCTATAATGGACATAATTAAGTAATATTCACATGTATACGCAACCAGTTCTAAACACCAAGCCCTATAGTCCCTTTTCCATTTTCTCAAACACACAACAGAGGTAGACCATTAGGGAGAAGCACACCTTACCCTGGCCATATTTGGTGAAGACGCAGGACGCAATGCCACTCACATCCTCTTTGCGGATGCAAGGATAGCGGATCTGTAACTTGAGGAAGGGCAGTGAGATGATCTGAATATCTCCCAGGTTAGTCAGGACAGTCAGATCATTCTCACTGTAATCGTCAGTCTTGCAGCTGCCAAAGTTCGCAACTGTCACCTTTCGTACCCTACAACCTTCCAGGGCCGTCAGCTTGAGCTTCAGTTTGGAGCTAACCTTGGGTAATGTGAATACCTGCCAACAGAAACAAGACACTGACATCTCTTTCCTGCACAATGGGCAGCAGCCACACCCCAGGACATCCGCTGCTCCCTCCTTTAACAATGTTTTCATTCACAGTGAATACACACAGGTGTAATCTGAGTCAAGCTGGCTCCCTGCTCATGGGACAAGAAGTAAATCGGCCACAGTCAGTATTAGAATCTGTTTCTGTTCTGACATCAAAGCAGTTTTACCCTTCGGGCTGCAAACTGCATTTCTCCCCCAGTTCTTTCACAATCCCTCCATATTTGGATACAAATTATTACAGAAAGAGAACAGGGTTTACACTAACTGGGTGCTCTTCCACATTAAAAAGCCAGGGCCGGCCTACAGCAAGCTACTTCAAGTCTTCTCTTTTATGCTGACCAGTTAGCGTGCAACACAAGAAGCTTTTTAGTTGCTTCATAGAAATGCCTACCAATTCCTGCTTCTGTACTAACCACAGCAAAAGCTCTTTCCCAAAAGCAGAAGCACCTTTGTCCAAAGAGTACAATGTAATATAGGAATAAAATTTCTATGATCAGCATGTGCATCACTATGCTGAATACCCAATTTGTCAGCACACACCTGATTTATGGACTGCACCAAACAGAAATGCTGTCCTAGGGGTGTTATTCAGGTACAGAAGAATAAGCACTCCCAAGAGTTATCTTTACGCTGAGCACTGCTCAGTGCTTTAGCAGATTTTATGCACAGTCCATATGCACCTCCTAGGTGATACTTACCTTAAATTGCTCTTCAGACACCACCAACAGTTGATGGCTGCCTTGCATATCAGGACTCTTAGAAAGGTCATGTGCTACTTCTAGAGGTTCTGGGAGGGGATTGCTGCGTCCATCCAAGACAAGTATACCCACAACAGGAGCCCTGTGCATCAGCTGAATCTCTTTGGCTAGACAAGCAAGATAAGGAGGAAAATAAACAAACAGAAAAACCAAACAGGAGTCTAGTCAGAGACATTCTGTTAGAACCTCACTCACATCCTCTCAGAGCTGGAGACCTATACAATGTGGCCATAGAAACCCTGCCTAAAAAGATTTAGTAGTTAAAGTGTATTTGGACTGAACTGGTTCATGTTAAACAGTTACTATTATTACATAAAGATAGCAGGTCCAACTGTCCGAATAAGGTCCACATGCACTGAGGCTTGATGGTAAACTTCAGTGACAGCTGATGCAAGTTTAAATTTCTGAAGTCAGTAGGAAATGAGGCTAAGGCATGTCAAGTAGTGCTGGAGCTCTCTTACTCTTCAGCTCAGTTGCTGCAGTGAGCATTGCTTAGGTCAGACACTGCTACATATAGCTGCACTCTCACCGATAAACAGTAGTAATTGAGCTACCTTGCTTTTCTGTAGGTAACTTGGTTATACGAGCAATAGCTCAGATCCATTAGGACCTTGCTTTCACAAGGCATACTTACCCTGCTCTGCCCTGACAGGTTCATCCATCCTCCTCTCTGCTGGAGGAACACGTAAACAGAAGGCGTAGACTGTACCTCCATTGGTGCCTGCCCACAAGGACGGGCAGTGGCGGGAGCCTGGAGCAACAAGAAGACTCATGAGCAAGCCACCATCTATGACATCTTTGGATAACTGCTTTCTGCTAGCTATACACATCCCCCTGCTGTTTACATCCTAAATATCTTTATATTAGGGCAGACTTGCTGGGGAAACCACGGGTTCTTAGCACTTTTCCCAATACGTGTCCATCAGCAGCCCTGATAAAGGACATGGCATGTGAGTAAAGGGAACAGAGTGCTGTTTACATCAGACACCACAATTGCTGCATCCAGTTTTCATGTATTTATATAACATGAGCCGCGTAAACTTGCATCAGAACCCAAACTGATATCATGCACAAAGCCAGCCACCACCCTCACCAAAATTAAAAGGCTTTGCTGGGGGCAGGAGTGAACTTTAGCGTAATGAGACAAGGAAAAGCTTATACTAAAAAGTCAGATGTCATTCCAGCACATTTGAAAACCATACATAAAGGCTGCATCCAAAAATGAGCTACTACTTGCCTTGGATTAGCCAGCAGCCAGAATGGCTAAATAACAATTCTGCATGACAACATATGCTCTTGTTCTATATTAGTTTTTCAGCATAGCACAAAGTAGGGCACAGGAGGTGCCAAATTTTCCTGGCAGTAAATCCTAATACATTCCTTGGCAGAAGGAGGAAAAACCCATTCGGAAAAAAAGGAGAGATGCTTTTTCTACTCACTGTCTCTCAAGAAGGTATCAGCAAAATATAAGGTTCGCACAAAGCCAGTGAAAGAGTCTTCTGCAGACCGGGCTTCAATCTTTCGCTGGACTGGAGCCAGTTCCATTTCCTGCAATGTGTCTTGGTCAAATTTGGCATTTGCTTCTTGCACCTTCAAAGATGAGGAGACATTTTGTCAATCAGGCAAAGACATAAGGGAGAGAGAGAGAGAGAGTAAGAGTGGCAGCAATAGAAAGGGAAAGCACCATCATACCAGTGAGCAGGTATATTCTGCATCATATGTTCAACTACAGAGAGTACATCTTCTCTAAAAACATGACTATTTTTATCTAACGTATAGCAGCATCAGAAATTGCCATTTTTGCCCTTATACCAATAGCTACTAATACCATAGCAGGACTGCGGGCCACCTCCTGCTCTAGGCAGTATAATCAGGACGCCGCATACTCCAAGCTGTAAATGACAGGACCCCAAAAAGGTGGACCCCTCACCTCTGAAGCATTTCCACTACCTCCTCGTCGCTTCCTACTGGACACCCGGCTTCTTCTGATCCGCCTGAATGATTGACGGAGAGACTTCTTCAAGGATTTCACCCGAGACAGTGGGCCTTCTAAGGCCAATTGGTCACTGGGATGCAGTGTACACCTGAAAGAGGGAGACAGTAGGCACATGGTCACTTTTCACTGGGTGGCACTCTCAAGAGTCCAAAAGGACATACACAAATGTTGGAACATGCTTCTATATTCTTGGAGATCTTCAAGGACAGAGTCTAATGGGATAGGGCTTCTTGCTACACTGAATGCTCTTGAGAAATCACTTATCACAACTTGCTTTGTTAGCGATTCCAGGCCATCTTTAACAGAGAATTACCACAGACTGCTGGAAAGAAGATACTTACTTGACAAAGACCAGTCGTTTCTGCTGGTGGTCAAAAAGCCCAAAACCATGACTGGTACCAAAGGCCACAAGCTTCCATTCAGAGTGAAGGGCCAATGAGGTGACCACAGCTGGTGGTTGACATTGGACAAGGACAAACGGCTGAAAACCAGCTTCAAATCGAACAGGTCCATCTCGAGTCTTTAATTTTTCATGACCTTTCCATCGATAGCCCTCTTGGTCCTGCAGGAGATCTGCTTCAGCATGGTCCACAACATGTTCTGCATCTTCGTCATTCAGTTCCATCACCAGTACCTGAAAGGAAGAGGACAAACCTTGCTACAGCTTTTACAGTTCAAACAGTCCTCCAAGCTGCAGGCCTTCTCAGTAGCTGCAAAACTACAGCATCTCTCAGGGCTGATAAACAGCATTAGATAAAGCCTGAAATACAGACTAGAGAAAGCAGAGAACCATGAAACATCTCCAGCAACTGGATTTATTTACCACTATAGAAATGAGTATCTCCAATTTTAACACATCTCCCAGTTGCACTGTGACAACCTGCACTAAAAGCAAGGTTTATGATGACTGTTTGTATTTCAATACCTGTCCTGCTGTACCAGCTACAGCCAAGTATCCGCTGTATTTACACAGGTAGATCTTCTGGATCCCAAGTCTAGGATCATCACTGTAAGGGTCGAAGGTACCAACCTAGGAGAGAGATTACACAGTGGCTGGTCTTTGCAGATGCATTAACTAGGTCAAGAATCAAAACTCCTCAGGTTTTCAGAAAGCTTCTACAAGCAATAGCTATCTTACCTTGCGAAGTGGAGGCCATTCATCCTCACCCAGGGTGTTCATATTGTCATTGGGATCAGCATCTGTGAGAAATACTCTCACTGTGCTTAACTTATAAAGGAGATGTAAGCAGACACCAGATGCATCCCAAAACCGCACAGTGCCATCCTCATGCCTGTATGGGGGAACGTTACAGAAACACACATCATACAGGAGAACAGCACATCACGAAGATGAAGATGATAAAACCGAGGGGAAAAAACACAACCAAAGGTTAAACCACACTGTTTACAAAGCCCTGAGCTGTGGCAACTTTGAACTTCAAAAGAAAAAAGTTTTGGGGTTTTTTTTGTGGCTTTTGTTTTTGGTTTAGGTTGGGTTTTTTTAATCCAGTTTTTTCTCAATGATCTGACACCAGTGTACAACTTAAGATTACTCTGAAAAGCACTGAAAAGGAAAAAGTTTAGCATACAGAAGGAACAACTCGTCCTGAAAAAAAAAAAATACTAATACTAGGAGGAAGGGAAAGAAATCAAGCTTTAATCTTGGTTCTCCAGGTAAAAATTGGCAACATTCTTCCAACATAAGGGTAAGGACTTCTAACAACCTGCTGCATCAAGAACGAAGTCTGAAGAAGAGCCCACTGAAATTCTTAAAAGTGCCTGAAGAGAAAATTATACATTTTTATGCGACGAGACAGTCTCTTGTTAGCTACTTCCACTGCTTCACTCGATCTATTCATGCTGATAAAAGCAGTCCAAACTAACCTCTTTTTTGAGATTCAGAACAGTATAAGGTAGGGGGGGGGAAAATGCTTCAAAACCTGCAAGATTAAGCTCCACTTTTACACTACTCCCTTTGAACCAGTCAGGACTACTGCCTGCACTTCTACACTGATGTTTGGGCAGGGGGGGAATGGTAACACGACAGAACTACAAATAAGCCAACTTTATAGGTTATCTGTGGACATTACAACCTGTTTGCTCAGAAGTAGCAGAATCAAGTTAGCTTTACAAAGCTAGCAGCCCACTTTTGAGAAGTTGTACTGTAAAGTTGCAGCCTTCTCACTTCAATACGAGCAGACTTTAATCTCATGGGAAAGTCTCAGTTCAAAAGGAAGAACAGAAGCTGGAAAGCACCCCTCAATTGTTACCAGTTAAGTACATACCCTGTTAGAAGCAAGTCCCTCTGTGGAGGATCTGGAGCTATGTTGGTGCCACCATCAATCGGCCACGGCTACAAATACATTAAGGGAAGACTGTGACTTCCTAGGCAGTGACAGTGTGAAGAGAATATGCAGTCAGCAGGAGAGCATGAACTTCAGTGCAAGTGGCAGTGAAACAGTCCATGCTGTTAGCTTTTGTTTGGATTAGATGTTCCTGTTCTGACACCAGCTGTGCTTTTTAGAAGATATTCTACACATTTCCTCAAGAAGCTGTGCCGAAAGCTTCATGCTTCTAAACGAGAAGTTTGTTACCACTGACAGCTGAGAACACTCAGACTTTCCTTCTAGCTTGTCAAAGCCTGAAAAAAATATCACATTTTAATCCCCCAGTGAGAGTAACTGTATTGGTGCTGCTCTGGGAAAAAGCCTTTCTCAACCTTATTAAGAGGCAGGACAACGTCTGTTGGGACTCATCCCTCCACAGGCAGCCAGCAGCACAGACCACCCACATTCTGAGCAGTCATGCTGTTCTTAAATGCATGGGAACATATGTACATTAAAAACAGCCATACCATATTCGAGTAGTGAATGTTCTGCTTGCTCCCAGCACTGATAATCCTCTCCCACAGTTTCAGTGGGATGTTGGAGACATGGTGTGAGCAGGTGATGGCTGAGCAATGGAGAGAAGCCAGGTAGGGAGGATGGACTGCTGGCCAGCCTGCAGTTTTCAAGTCTATAACTACCAGCTCTTCTTCTGCCAGCACCACCATAGCAGAAGGGTCATCAAACTCTGCAGAAACAAGATTCGTTGAGGCTGACAAAAGTGATCGTCCAAGGTTAATAGAAACAAGCTTCCTGTAAGGCTTATTTGAAAACTGTTATCACAGAGCTCTACACAAACATTTCTGTTGGCAAAACCTCTAAATGCTCCTGTGTTAACTGGGCCTATTGAGGCACTAATATTAATAGATTTCAAGATACTAACAGATTTACTGCAAGTTCATGTTTCTTTACACCACTCCTGGGACTGTCAGAGCGACTTTTTATAGATTCCACTGCAGAATAAAAAAAAAATCTGTTAACAGCATAGATGGCTAAATAACACAAGTTCATATTCACCATTGTAACAGCTAATTAACAGCATGGGGTGGACAGACATGCATACACCCCAGTAGTGATTCATTTAGTACTGTGTTAGGACCACAGTCCATCTAGGCTAAGCTGCTTAAACACAGTAATGCCTTGGGTTCTGCAGAATGCTTCTCTGCTTGAACTGACAAGTATTTACAATTCAGCTCTCTTACTTTTCATTTTCCCTGCTTCTCACGTTGTGACACAGCCTCTGGACTTTCTTTTTTAAAGAGCATGTACATAATCTAATATATATTCATACATATATTAGACAAGATTACAAAAAAAAAATCTGTTAATGTAACTTTACAGATGACACCTGACAATCAAGAATTTGAGATTTTCCATTGTAACTAGAATTAAAAGTGAAAAAAATTTAGTCTACAAGGACATTATTGCAGTAACATTCACGAGACAGCCACAATAGCAATTGGTGGGGAAAACCAAAACCACGAATCAGTTCACACCAATAACAATTAACACAGCTACAGAAACCTAAGCGAATGCATAGCTGTAACGTGCCACATTGTGGAGAGTGTGATAAACAGTAAGCCATAAGAAAACTAGCAGCTTTTCACTGACCCTCCCTGCTAACCTGTACTTCTACTTCCATTCTTTAGTTGTTTGACTACCTGGAATATACTTGCAAGAAGGCATGTCTATAAGCAAGCACATACCAACACTATTCACTCAGCAAAATTAACTTCAAGTAATTAGTACATGGCACCGCTCTATTTAGGCACCCCAAGTTTCAGTTCTGATTAGCCACAGCCATAACACACCACTAATCAGTCCAGTTTCTTCATGAAAAAATGTTTTATACTCAGTTTTACTTTGCTTTCTTATGTGCCATCATTTGCAGTTGCCTAGAGAACTTCTGAATAGAACAAATAATATCATACCCGTACTACATTATACATGATCAGCCCTGCACTCTAACTGCTGCTGCCAACATTAACCAAATATACTTTGTTTTAACAATAATTTTTTTCCTGCAAAGGCACACATTTGAGCTCACTGGTTATGGCAAGAATCTATTTTAAGTTGCTGAAGCAGCAAACATACTAGAATTTGTCATGACTGCCATACACTCATCCACCTGCTAATTTAAAAAAAAATAAACAGGAAGGACTAGCCTTTTAAAAATTGTTTCCACAGCATACTCAGGGTAGTGCAAAGTCACCAGCTACCACCATGCTGCAATGCTTAAGCTTTGTGCTCATTAAATTAAGTGGCTTTGGTATACAATTAATACCTTCGTATTGCCATTGCAGGGAAGACTGCTTAAGGGCAAACAAGGCAAGCTATGTAGATCCACTAAGCTTAGGCAATCAGCCACAAGGAAGCTTGTCAACCACAGAAACCTCATTTTATTGTAAAAAAAAACTTCCTCATCTAAGTGCAACAGCTTCAGCTTCCTGCAGCAGCTCCTGTCTGTAAGTCGTGCTAACCAGATAATTCAATCCTTGGGAAGTATAAATATAAAGCCTGTTAAGTTCGGTTACTTCATCCTAAAGGACTTCTAATCACATCCAGGAATTTAATTTTAAGTAGTCAATCTCTTACCTAAAAACACTCAGTTTTCTTTCATCTTTAAGACTTGTTCCATCATCTAGAATCTCAGCTCTGACACCTTCATAGAAAGTAAAAGGGTCTAGTTTCTTTAATGATAAAAGCTAAACAGTACCTGAAGTTTAATGGCATTGTTAAGCTTGAAAGTTTAGACCTATAGGTTCTGCACATTTGGATGATGCTTATAAAAGGCAGTGTTGTGTAGGGAAAATCTATAACAAACATATACAGGCACTTCATCTCAGTTACACTCTGAGACACATACAGTTAAATTCTGCCTATTTCTTTACTGTTTTTTCAGTGAGTAGAGAGGGTCTGTTAAGGTCCAGGGAGAGAGGCAGGGGGAATCCAAAAGCTGTTTCTTTATGCCTATTTTCCCAAGACAGTCCTTGCCTGGATCTATGGTCTGCTTTGTACAACAGGCCAGAGGGAGCCAACCTGCATCTACATATTTGAATGCCCACACCTGCACAGTGTGTAGCTGGGAGCTGTCACCATCACCACTGGCAGTACTCAAGACAAGTAAGTTTGGAAACTAGTCTAGTAGGCAAACCAGAAACTAGAAAGTCTGAGAAGATTCACTAACAGAAGATTTGCCTACAAGCTCCTAAAAAGCACCTAGACTTATGCGATTAAGTCTGATCCAACCTCCAACACTGCACATTTGTGGAGCCTGAAATAACATTTTACACTCAGTTACTTCAAGTTAACCAGAAGCAAGAACTACACCAGCATTAGACAAACAGTTCTTCTAGAAAATCCTTTACAATTCCATGAAAAGAAAGAATATTACAGCTACTGGGCAAGCAAGGACAACAAAGCTCTCCAACAGAAGCAAGGATCTGACAAGTTGTAAGCAAGCCGTGGAATAAGCGCTATTCAGTTTTGGAACTGTTTACATTCATGTTCACCAACAGTAAGTAAATTAAGTTCTCTATATACTGACCCTTGGTTCTATGTCACCCTTGGCTGATTTATTACCCAGAGCCCTAGTCATAAATCCAGGTAGTAATTAAAAAAAAACAGTGTCTCGGTGGGAGTAAATTCTCTTTTTAATTATTGCCTCCTTTGAAGTGCTATTTCCAAACAGCAATATTCAGATCCTCATTTTCATGACCTGGTTGTGTCCACTGTCCAGCTTACACAGACAAGAGCCCAAAAGATCTTTTCTCATTAATGGAGTAGCTTAATTTTTTTGAGGAATGTACGGCATTTGTAAGCAGCCCATTCTTTATGCCAGTATTTTACACTTCACTTTTAATTAGCAAATCTCTTTTATGGTTGGACTCAATCTTAAGGGTCTTTTCCAACCTAATCAATTCTATGATTCTCTGTTAAAAGTCTCAGAAAACCCCCAAACAACTGACCTCCTTATCACATTTCATATGCTATTTATACCAGGCAGATTTCCACATGCGTACACAGGTATTCTAATTCCCCAGTAATGCCCTTTCATCACATACCTGCAGTAGGCTCTGAACTGAAGATTATAAAGAAGTCTATCACCCGTGATGTGAAGTCAAAGGCTGTTTGCTGACTGCCATGGACAACTGAGATACTGTGCCGGTCACCATAGCTAGCCCGGGGCATCCCTCCTTGGAATATAATGTAAGGAAGCCTTAAGAGAAAGAGAGTTAGAGTGGTGTATGATGAAGTAAGGAGTAAAGAAAATTTCGAACACATGAGGCAAGTCAAACTTTCACAAAAAGTAAGAATATTCTTACAACGTTACTCTAAAGGGCTCTTATGATATTGCGCACTGCACCCTTTAAATGCTTTTAAACAGGTAGGAGGGAAGAGATACACCATGAACTTACCCATTTTTTGTTGTCTGCCAGTAGATCTTGGAGATGGCCTTGCAAGGAAAAGGACCTAAGAGAACAGAGTTATTTGCCATATTTCAAGAAGTGCATCTTTACATTAAGAAGTTCTTTACTCTGCTTCATCTAGGTCACCTCAGCCTCCAAGTCAAGGGGAGCCACCTGAATTAGTAGGCACCACCACCACCTCTCCAGAGCAAGCCACATCAGACAACAAGTCTTCTGGGACACACTGACCACAGTACTCCTCAGCAAAACAAGGCTTAGACTCAGGGGAAGTTTTGAACCACGTTGCTGATGGCTAATAGGGAGTGGAAGTGCTGTTGTAGAAGGTGATTAACCAGAAAGGATTGTTAAAAACACAGGCATTCCTGAAACTAATGTAAAGGTGATAGAGCTTTAGAAGCTTCTATATGCTTGAAAGATGAGGTCATCCCCATTTGATGGGTTTCAGCAAATCAGAGGCATCATTTCATCACTGCTAAGGTCGACAAAAAGTACACTTAGCTCATTATTAATTACAGAAGATCCAAGCAACTCCTGCTGAACAGGACACTTGAACTAAACCAAAGAGCTGAATCACCAACACCTTTCTTCATAAGGAACACTAATTTCTTTGACACATTTGCTCTCCATTCTCAGGACAAACCTCAACATTATAAAGGAATTTAAAATCCAAGAAAATAACTGGACTGAAATCCCTAAGTCTAGGCTTACAACCCATTCAAAAGGCAGCTCTGCATTTTGCCATTAGGATTAAACACTGGGGAGAATGTGACTTAAATATCCCACAAAAGCTCAAAATGAGTTTTTGTTTAGACAAATATGCAACAATTAAACCTCACTTACTGACCATAAGGCACAAAGTTTTCCAGAGGCTCAGGATGCCTGTTGTCACTGGATACTGGCCACTGGGTGTAACTTCCATCATAGTGACAACTAATGAATTTACTGCCATCCCTCTGCCAGTAGAGATTCTCCAGTTGCTGAAGAGGAAGACACACAATGATTGCTCTCCAGAGAGCCGTTAACTCCGCCAAAACCAATGCATTCTTACTAAAAAAGAAGCTTTGTCAGGCTCTCACTGCACCTACTTGTCTTCAGAGTTCTCTGAGAGAGCCCTTCCTCCCCTGCTGAACTGACTTTGCATTGAATTAATACCTGGCTGCCCAGGAAATGATGTGTCACTTTGTTATTCTGCAGGTCCCAGAGGACAATCAAGCCCCTGCTGTATCCAATCAGGATCTGGTCAGGGTTCTTAGGATGCTCCCGAAGAGCTTCCACCAATTCACATGATCGCCTGTTACAGTAATCTTCGGGTACCCTGCAGAAGAGAAAACCAAGAAAAGTTTATTCCAGGTACAACCCAATAGGACTGTAATAACAGTTAAGGTATAAGAATGAGAAATTAAGCAACAAAAGTTAAAACAAATGAGAATAAATATGATCTTCATGAATCCTTCCAGCAGCAGCAAAGTCTCATGTAAGACATCACACCAGGCCTGCCACATGAACATGTATCCCGTCCCATTTTCTTCAGGGAAACCCCAAGGTTTACAATGAATTCCAGGACTGGATCCCAGGAGTGTAAAGACAGTCTGAATCACACACACACACCCATTCTCCTGTAACTCCTTAAGGAATAAAGGTAACATGAAAATGTCAGTAGGAAGCAACAACGACATGAAGTAGGACAGTTTTCAGCAGCACTTGAATCTCCAGTGACAAAATCTTCAGTTGGACAAAGCAGCATCTGAAGTTCTGCCTATGGTCAAAAAAATAAATGGGTAATTACAGCTAAGCATAACATTTTTTTGCAAAAGTAAACACAAGGGACAGGGCACAAGGTTTGCAGATTTACTCCAAGTCTCCTATATAGTTCTGCCTATATGCTATACCTCCACGGTGACAGTACCGGGTTGACCAGGACAGAAACTGTTACTTAACACACACCAGGACCAAAAGTTACTTTCACAGGAGTCATGCAGATTTGGACAATTCTTAACACAACAGTGAGGCCCCAATACATAATCTAGGGTGACATTTTAACAAAGAATATGTCTGCTAACGGGATTCCACCTCTACACAGCAGTGCCTGTTTGCTCACTCACCAGTGCAGCACAGCCTCAGAGGTTATGGTCCTGTCCTCTAGCACTCTGAATGATGGAAGCTCCACTACAAAGATGTTGCCACTCTCCGTGCCAAGATACAGGACTTCCCGTGAGGAATGGGGAAGGACAGCTGTTACCTGTGTGGCGCTTGGCGGAGACCTGGGAGTGTAAAGAGACTCGCATCAACTGCATGCAAGAAGATTATCGTTACCGAACTTGAGAAAGGTATCAACACAACAGGGATATTTACAAGTGTCATTCATTTTATAGACAGAGATTTTGAGCCAGGCATTATTTTCCTGAAGGAGGAAAACACTAGCTTTAAGGTAAATTATGTCAAAAGACTTTTGACAACAACGTGGGCAAAGACCCAGATGCCTTTTTACAGAAGCCTCTTTTATTAAGTGTCCCCAAAGGGGCTAAAAATAGCTCACCCAAAACTAGCAAGATCAAGTGAAACTAAAACCATAGCAGTATTTTAAACTCTGACTTAAGGGATGCTTAGATTTGCTTAACCTTAGGATTTACAGCTCCTGTACACAGAGAAGTGGATGCACAATATTAAAAAAAAAAAAAAAAAAAAGATGTCATCCTTTACATTGGTACAACACTCTTAAAAGGTGGTCTTCCAGGCCCTAGCCAACTCCTGTTTGGTTTCCATGATGCCCCTTTCATGGATTCACAGGAGTGAGAGTCTGTAAGAACAGGACAAGCTCTAGCTAGAACAATAGCAGAATTTTCCTTCTTGCTTGCTTATCCCCAAGACTAGCTCAAAAACACTCTTGTGGATTACCCAGGTGGCCCTTTCAACGTGAAGCGGTGCTCCTCCCGCAGCTCAGATGCTCCACTGTGCTGCTTCAGGCTCCAGAGATGCAAGCTGTTATCATCTAGCAGTGTCACCAGCTGGCACTACAAAACCACACGATATGCTTTTTTTCAGAATCGCAATATTAAATGTAACACAGTAAATCTAGCAATAAAGTTGCTGCTGTTCATAATTCTCTGCTAAGACAGGACTGAGGAGCCAGCCACACTTCTTTACAGTGGTGGGTATATACTGCAGCAATGCTGTTAGCTAACAGCAAGGGATTTGGGGGTTAGGGGGAGACAAGAAGTAGCCTAAAGGCTGAAAACCCTCTTATATAGGACAAAGGCACGGGTTATCACTGAGGAGGATGACAAGGATTTAGGCTCTTGAAAAAGATCAGCCTATGCTGTAAAGCTCAGCCAGGCAGCTGCAGGCTGTTAGTTCACCACCTTCTCGCTCAGCACGGTTTGCTGCAACACACCCCAGCTTTGGGTGGGGCTGATACAGTCTACTACACCACACTCCTTGCATTCTTCATGTCCAACCTCATTCTGGAGGGTTGTGTCAGAGTCCTTTTATGAGCCCAGCCCTGCTGGCTGTATGTTCAAATTGAAGCACTTTACCTGCTGAAGCCACACCTGGTGCAACACTCCCCATGGGAGTTTCAGCTTATACCACAAGTTGGGCAAACAGACACCCAAAACTGCCTCAAGAATTAAATCCCTCTCATAAAGAGGCCACTCATGCTATACCGGGGGCATCAGGCAACAAAGTATGTGGCCAAGTCACCAGTCTGCCAGTCAAGGGAAGGGAAAGTGGTTAGACAGCCACCAGACATTTGGAAAATTCTGCCTTCCTGTTTTTAGTTTGTGGCAATAACTGTTCAGCAATCCCCAGGAGCAAGACTGAATACCCCAAAACACAAAGGCAAGAACCTTAACAGCAGGCAAGGTTAGCAGTACTGTTTTGAACTCCTGAAAATAATTAAATCAGTTCAGCAGCAGCTACTGTTCTAGCTGTTCTGCAGAAGAAAGACCACCCACTCCTACTGAAAGGCTAGGGGGCCACAAAAGGAAAAGGAAGTTCTCACTCCTGCAGCAGATTGCCTGAACTATTCTGGCCTTATTACCATTCCCAATATGTTGCTTGAGATAAATGACTAACAGTTACAAATAATAAAGCTACTCTTAAGTTTTACTGAGCATCTCCACAGCAACAAGTGCTGCTGAGAGCACAAAATACACTGGGATAAGCATTCCTGACAAAACAGCATTTGAATATACTTGGTAATAGGAGCCCAGTTGCCCGGCACAATCTCAACACCTGTTTAAGAGAGGTCTACATAAATCACAGAGGTACTGAAAATACACTTACCTGATCAGGTATAAAGTGAATTTGCATTACAGTATTGTTTTCTTCATGTAAACCCATGAACTCCACCCCAGGAGCACCGTATCTGAAAAGTTTGTTGAGGATCTACAGTATTTAAGATGACCCACAGTTACAATTAATTGATAAGAAGCTTGCTAGCAAGCAAGATGAAAAGAGATTAGTTTGAAACCATGTTTTGCTGTTAGTGATCTGGACTGAATAGAACCAATGCAAATTTACTTTGATTTTATATGCTTGTGGCAGGTTACACACATTACAGGAGAACATGGAAGTTTACTTCATCCTTTGAGCCTATGCAGAAGAGGTGCCTGGACTCTGTTTTTTCTCAGAGATGTTTAGTGGTTTCCCAGACACTACAATCCTGCTTAACTAATTTGTAACCAAGAGACAGATGGCTACCGCCTGCATGTGGAGTCCAGCCTCTGAACACAAACAACACCAGGAATGAATGATTAAGCAGGCAGAGAGAGCACTAACTTCTCCTTTCTGGGTTGAGTGATGTGCCTGTTTTACAGTTTGCCTAGCTGGTACCGTGCCATGGGAATCACCTCAGTGCCTCGCGTATACACAAAAATCGGACTAGACATCGTTAGCTTGAAAAGTCACCACCTTCAATGTTCAGGTCTTTAATGCCTGGATGGTCAAAAACTCGGGAAGCTGAAAGCATTTCTGACTTCAGTTTTAACCTCTGAAATAGAATTGCTTTAAAAAAAAAAAAAAAAAAAAAGAATCCTGCCCCAAATATTTAAACAACCCTGGAATTTACAACATGACAGATTGCTAAACTTAGGCCAGATCTAGTCTGACCTTCTGCATAGCAAGAACGAAGAGTCTTGTCTAATATCTGCATCAGCTCAGCTTCTGTTTGAGCTATAGTTCAGCTCTTGGGAAGATAATCCCACTCTGATCAGACCAACATCACTTCGAACCTAAGCAAACTGTTCCAATAACCCTTGCAAATTCATACGTAGTCTAATGTTTCAAAGTTGCACATTCTGATGCGGTCAGAGAAATCTAGACAAAGTTGTTCAAAAGAATACAGTTTGATGGCTCCCGATCGCGTTCCAATGGCCATAAGGTGGAGAAATGGGCTATAGCCCAGTGCACTAGGTTGATGGGGAAATCCATGTTCCACAGTCTGGTAGAGAGAAAGAAAAATCATTATCAACAGCATGTTTCATGGGCATTGTTGTATACAGGTAAAAAACAGAAGTTAAATATGGCATAGCAGTCTGAAATACAGCGCTTAATGGCAGCTTTTTCTGTGGAAAAGTGTTCAAACATGGGTTAGATCTACTGAACAACAGCCTAAGGAAGAATCTATTCCAAGAACCCCTGGCTCCGCAGCCAGGATATGCAGAAGCGTAACAGAAATGAAAGAGAAGTATTCTGAAAACAGTAACCCAAGCAGCAATTTACATTAAGACTATAAATAACTCTGCATAAGCACAGCTTACTCAGTCATCACAATACACTCCATCACTCCACATCAACTTTACTTCTGTAAACCAACTGCTCAGCACAATTTCAAAGCCTGACACAAATACTGTGTATTGTAAGGTCAGCTTTATCTGCCAAATTCCACACAGGTCACCACCCTTCACAACCTCCTCTTGTTGACTGACATCAAGAAATGGTGCAAAGCTATGAAAAACTATTAAGTGAACATCAGTACTCATCAAGAAAACTAAAGAGATTTCCCATGGGGCAGTCAGGAAAACTAATGTATCTGATATCCATTTTCCAGAGGTAGCACAAGGAACACTGGAATTTAATGAGAACAGGAGCCTGCTAGGCAACCTCGGACTAATTCAAAGCCATTTGATAATAAAAAGATGTCAGTCACTATCATGTTGCTTGGCCTTAGTGGCTTCCCAGAAGTATAATTTACACTACATAAAGAGGAAAATCTGGAGCATGTTGTACACACCATGCTTAGCATGGCCGATGCATTTACACACTATGGAATAATATTCTGCCATACTTATAGGATGCAACCAAGCTGCTTGCAAAATAGCTCAGCCAAGCTTTCAGAAGTGCTAATGTACAGCTATTATCATTGTTTAGACAACAAAAGTATGCATGAGTGTTCAACAACATATAGCCATATAAAGAGGGATCTGTGTGCCCAAAGATTAATAGGGCTACTTCCTGGAAAACACTGTTATCCTTGCAGTCCCAGCTTCTGGAAAGTATGTTTTAAGGCAAGCTGGTCAGCTACAGAATAGGAATTTGTTACAAAACAGCAGGAGGACCACTCGCACACACACACACACAAAAAAAAAAAC
>VYZV01000392.1:104538-117107 GCA_013401275.1 Pandion haliaetus
AAACACTTGCACCTGACTCCCATCCTCATTCTCATGTCTTTGAGACAGAGCTACCACATCACTTGGCTTTATGGTTTATTCAACGTAAAAGTAACACCTGGACTTTATTTCCTGCATAGTGATTTCCCAACTTAACCCCTTGCAGGAGAATAAAATAGAGCCAGTTTCATTTCTGCAGTCATGCCATTAGCTCGAGGTGCTCCCAGCTGCTACAAAGTAGTTTAATGCCCTTTTACTGTTCCTGCTCAAAGGCACAAGCATAGCAGGATATGGCTGACTCCATAGTATCCCAGATTGCTTCAGTTTTAGCCATTTGATCACAATTCATAAATTGTAAAAATAGACTTACTTCCTCTAAATCATCAGTTACCCCAGTCTGAGGTCCTATTAGGGGAAGATGAGACATTTTAGAAGATATTGAATTGGAAACATTGGAGCATTTCCCAAGTTTCTGTTTGCCAACTCATAAGACTGGGCAAAGGAGTAGTTACTAATTTTTAACTTTTTATATGCAGTAAATTAAAGATTAGTACTACTGGCTCCAAGACCCCTGAGTTTATTTCCCTTTATGATAAAATATAAATAAGTAGGTCTGGAGATTAAGTTAAGAAGATAATTTAAGTGTTAAGTTTGTATTATTAAAAACAAATTTTGAGAAGTCAATCTTTTTAATGTCATCCCTGAAGTTGTTGCTAACCAACCTTTGCTTAGCTACACATGTAAAACTTCCTAGAGGAGACTGTATGAAATTAGGAACTTATCTATGGACTCAGAATTGAAACAGGGCAGTTTTCTAATCCAGCACAGGCAAAGAGGATTTTCTCTGTACCATGACAGCTATTCAGACAACACAGAAAAGATTCCTAATTGTCCAAGTTGTGGGAGTATGAAGCTATGGCATACAATTCTGGGAAGAAGATTCAAGATAACATGTTATCTTAACAATATTATCAGACATCTAATTGAATCAGGTGTAGAATGGGCAATAGACACCATTCCACTCTCCCTCAAAACAGAGTGAGGAACTTGTTAGGGAGACACCAGTGTAATTCCACTGTTAGTTTTAGTTTCAACTTGTTCACAGTCGCTGCACTGCCATGTCATCAGCACAACTAGGTGCCATTTTCAATGAAACATCAATTAGAAACTATGTTTATTCTAAGATTTCTTCTAGCCCAGAAGATAAGGCTTTAGCTATAATTCTCATAATAGAAAACCATGACAAAATACTGTACTGCCTGTTACGAAGCTGTCAATACTAGCCTTAATATTGGCCTAATTATATCTTGGCTTTGATGTGTTAATTTGTAAACACATTAGACAAGTCAATAAAAGCTTTAATTTTCAAGTATGAGACCTATGAGCTGCATAACCCGAGTGTGTACCATTCATAACAATAATAGGGTGGTAATTTTTTCTCAAAGTCTTCTTTCAATAGAAAATTTGAAGTACCCCCCCATCCCATAGACAAATTTGCAAAAGCCACAGTAACTATTACATCCAGAAGTAAACTGTTAGCAATAAAAGGCCACTGCAGAAAATAGTACCACACACCGAAGCACAAGAAAAGAGTATCACCAACAACCACAGTGTGTTACACAACTGCCTATGCAGTAAAGTAAATGTACTAATTGTTTCCGATAGCTTTGAATCTTTAACCAAGATGGCCATAAGACATAACAAAGATAACTCTCCCTCCTGTGTCATTCATTTGTTTCCACAGCTGGGCAAGAAAGGCATCAGGGTGGCTTTTTGGCTGTATTTGACACCACCAGGGCCAGCCATTCACATTCACTGCACTGATTACCCAGATCTTTTTCTTCTACTTATTTACACCCAGTTGTTAAATCACATCAAGTCAGCTTTTCAGCTGGCCTCCTTTCCCCCCAACTCTCTCAGGCAGCTTTCATCAGGCAATCCTTTCACCTGCTCAGCAGGTAAACCCAGCAAGGGGGAGCGAGGGGGCAGAAGGCAGGAGAGGTTACAATGGAGCCTTTCAGCAGAGCTGAAATAAGAAACTAGAGTGCCCACAATGTGCAATCCTTCTCAAAAGGGCCTTTGTTTCTTTGAGGAAAGGTAGGAGCTTTCGTTTTCATTTTCCTCAGCCCACAGATTTGTCAGACTCAGTAAAAGTAAGCCTGGTATCAGCAGCATTAACTAACAGAAATGCTTCATGTCAGTCATATTTACTGCAGGAAAAATGCGGCCAAACTTAACAGTTGTTCCCAGCCCACACTAAAGCTGTGCAGATGAAATTCAGTGCTGTCTTCCTTCTTTCATTTCTCTCCACTTCTCCTCTCAGATTGTTTTATGACAGAGCAGAGACAAACCCAACCACAGGCAATACAAAACCTGTACCTCTGTTAATATGTCTTCTGAAGAAACAATGAAGACTGTATGTGTTAAATCTACTTTGCATAGACACTAATTCAGATTTAAGGTAAGCTATCCATCACACCCATTAGCAAAGGGTTAGGAAGACTGAAAAGAGGGGAAAAAACACAAAGCCATAAATTAAATGCAATGTTCCCAGTTTGGTAACATTCAGCTGTAAGACAGGCTGGTTCACCTGTGTGTTACCCATCATCTAGTCTGACAATGCCAGCCTGAACATGTTTGTTCTGCGGGGCTTGGGCTGAGCCAAAGGCATCCAAATACTACTTCCAAAAGCAGGATAAACTTAAAGAAGTAGACTGCCAAGTCCACATACCTTATCCTTCATTCTATCCACTGAGCTAAAAACAGATTCTTGCAACAGGTACACACAAGTATGGGAAGTTCTTACTCATACAGAGAAACAGATATGCAAAGCTAAGTGACTAGCAGAATTTAGGAGGGTATTTTTTTGAAACAAACACAAGTTTGAGGACAGTTTGAAGAGCTAGTCCAATGGTCAATCAGTCCTTTAAAACCATCTGGACCACCTCTTCCCTGGAACAGAAATGCAAGAGGGAAACAGTAAAAAGATCACATCCTATTTATACTTGAGGGAATAAACAAACAAACAAAAAAATCCATCACCACCAATTAAAAAGACTTTTTAAGTTGAAGTCCATTACTAGGTCAGCATGGCCAAATACATTCCACTATATTAACACAAGTTTAGTGTGGCGTCATGCATTCATATTCAACTTCAGTGTAAACAATAAAATCAGGGCAGGAATCCCCAGCACTTTTAAGGTACAGACCTTCCATTTAGTCACTACCAGCATCACACACCGAAGAGGTGCAAATACACCATGCAATTTCTCTAATCAGCAACTTTATAGTCCCACAAAATATTTCCCAAGCAGGTTCTTAACCAGAAGTGTTTCAAAGACCTCAAATAACAAGTGTTTAAAAACTTGCTTACCAGCACTAATGTGCTTGCTTTACTAGCACATTAGACAAGGACAGTCTTGGCACAGGAAGTACTACATTTCTTGGCTCCTAGAAGCCACAACCTTCAACAGGTCAGAATTAAGGTCTGACTTTCCCAAATCTTCCCAGTCTACCTAGCTGTGAGTACATGTTTATTGTAAGAAAGGGTAGAGGCTTTCAAATGATCCATTATCTCTGGAAATACTGGAATGGGACACACAAGACTTGGAGGAAAAAAAAAACTGAACAACTTCATGCAAGGAAAAAAGTATAATGCAAAAGATTCTGGCATAACGTAATGGTATAATATTCATTCCCTTTCCGATTCTTGTTAGAAAAGAACAAGTTACCGTGGCTTAAAAGTGCAAATGCATTTTGCAAGGCCTTTAATTACCAAGTTGTTAATGAGAGTAAACCATTAGGAAGTGTCCAAAGTAGTCACCTCCCTAGAAATAAGACGCAATATTTACCTTCAGGACTGAATCAAATGGAGTCACAAATCCTGATGTCAACTTCTAATGTATTTGGAAGTTTCCTTCTGCTGCAAAACCTAGTTCTTTCAACCCTGTTTTGCATCATCCAAATTAGTCTGTCTCTGGCAGGTAAATTTTAGCCAAACATCCTCATAAGAGAAAGGCATATTCAAGAAACAGACATGCCTGAAATAGCAAAAGTTTTTCCAAGGTATATACAATTTTATATGCTTTTAAGCAATTCTGACCCAACCCTGGGACATCTTTTCTGAAGCTGACATTGCATTCAGCTAAATGCAAGCAACTCAATCCTGGTCTTCATTTACTGAAATTTTTACTGCATCTGCACTAGCATTTCCTCATGGTAGCAAGAAGAAAATAGGCCTGAAGCACTCCTGAGTTCCTTTTGTGTCCCCAATGGGAGGGAGGTATGCATGGAAATGGTGTGGTTTAGTACCAAATTACATTAAATCATTCATCTCAAATATCCCAAGTTCCACTTTAAGTATATATCTACACTAGAATTTAATGAATCAAGGAGTTTATTTCCTAGGCTGACTTCACTTATCCATTATACTTTTCAGCAAAATTCCATTTAAACCTTGGAAATACAAAACATACAAATATATTTCTGATACCCAACGAAGGTTTAAGTAGCCATTAGCTTTGCAATTAATTAATACTAGGCATTTACAAAGATGAAAGCACTATGTTCCTGGGCAGCGCTCAAAAGAAAAATGCCCAGTGTTGGATAGATAGCACAGCCATCGCCGTTTCCTCTTCAGAGGGAAGGAAAAAAACTAGATACAGATTCAGACTAAGATAATAGCAAATTCATTATTAATGGCCATTGTGCTGCCTAGGTGCTACCACATTTCTACCACAGGCTTCTAAATTCACATTTAAAAACAGAAGTACACTTACAAAACCAAAGTATAATCATGGACAAAGAACTCTGGCTTCAGCTGCATCAGAAGCTGTGGCTTATGTGTATCTTTAGAAAAATGTTTACTTTCATAGCAGTACTGTGAAGACTACCTATAACATAAGTAGTCACAGCACATAGCAGGAAAAACTATAGAACACTCGGAGCACATAAAAGCTGCTGTGAAGATCTCTTCTTTCAGCAAGTGCCACTCAACAGCCTGACAATATCTTTTTTCTTAAAAACGAAAGCCAGAGCTGAGAACATGCTCGCAAGCTTAAAGAAAACTAGTTGGGGAAAAAGGACAGAATTCAGAAAGAGAACAAACCACCTCTCCTAAATTTAACTTTTCCACCTACATTCAAGTAGTTTTTCCTTCCATTTACACTGTGCAGTGGCTCAGGATAGATTTGCCTTGCACACATACATACACCTTGAAGCTTGAGGAAAGCACTGTACCTTGTTAAACTGGAAAAGGTCGCGTTTAAGCCTCTCTCTCACTGGATCATGTCCGGCTCTTAAGAACCTTCTCATTTTCCTTGCTGTAGTATCTTGGCACCAAAAGTCCTAACAAAACAAAAACAAACAAACAAAAAACAACACACAACAAAGCCATATAAATTAAAGCAGCCTGAGAAGAGAAGCAAGCAGAAGTAGGTTATTTGTTTTAGTTTAGCAGGTAACCCAAATTAGCCAGAGCAGAATGAGACAACATAGCTATCAAGTAACTAAAACCTGATACCACCACAGAATGGCACCTCTGGTGCAGAACTTACACAATACCATTTTCACATCGCTAAAGCAAACCAGTACAGATAAGCCAAGAGGATTTTAGATGAGGTTTTGCACTTGGCCATTTTGTGATCATTTCAGTTAACCTTATCCAAAGAAGAGGCATGCAAAACTGCAGCATTGGTGTAAACATTTAGACAAATCCGATCTAAAGGCTAACTCGCAGGCATTATTGACTAGTATCAGTTTTCACCCCAGGTAGCCCTCCAGCTATTCAGCTAAAAAGAGAAAGAATCACATTTTGAGCTCGCTCCATGCGTACAGCAGAAAGGACACTGTGCTGCCTGCAGGGTAGCTGCATTAATTATTAACTTGCTTTTGTAAAATATCAAGCCTAACTCCCTGCTCAAGGTGGGGGTAGGGAAAGGAAATCTTGCACCTGCAGTTCAACGTGCAGCTAGAAGCATAAGCCTTTCAGTATATCTCACTGCCTTGTCTCTCACAGCACCAGGAGGATCCAAGCAGGACAATTAGACCCGACTTGCAACCTAGCAATCCCACTGTGGATACCAGGCTACAGCTTCATATTCCATACAGCTCAAGAGAATCTTTGTCACATCTCCCCTCTGCAGAGGTGCTAAGTGGCAAGTAGAACTCTGCCAAGTCAAGAGCAAAGGTTGAATCGCATCCTGACAACTTACCTTGGCATAAGTGCTCCTGCCTGCCCTGGCCATCTTTTACAAGTTCCAGTTTCCAGCGTGCAGCTCAGCTGTTCATGATGCAACTACTGGACACTCCAGTCAGTATTTTATTTTAATTTGTTAGAGAGGAAATTATAGCAATTTACCAGCTCCACTGTACAGAACACACGTGCATAGTGGGGGCCAGAACATCTGAGGTGCAATGAAGAATCAGTGTAGATATTCTATAGTAACCCATCATCAGAAGAGGTACATAACATACATACAGCCAGTGGGGAGCAGGGGGAAGAATGCTAGTGTCACAAGGGAAAGAGAGGGACCAGAATCACCAAAGGGACTGTCAAGTGAACAGAGGGCCTTGGGCCCTTGTTCAAACTGTGGTGCTGGAAGGTGACTGAGGGAAGAGAGCTTTCACAGCCTATCTGTATAGATGGGAGTAGCAAAGCTGGCAAACAAAGTGGTTATGTGCGTGCTCCTACCAACAACAACGGACTTTGGTTAATGACTTAAATCAGCCAGCCATTCCTGAGAAGCTTGAATTGTTTTTCAAATGGTTTCTAGCAAGGCCTTACCAGCTGTGAAGGACCAAAAAAAGGAAACAGTATTATAAACAGTATGCCCCATAGCCATATTTTGAGAAGTCCCTTTAGAAACTCCCTGTGCTAGAACTTGTACCTCTTTGTTGCATTACTCCCCTTTTACCTTTCCTGCTCACACTCCAAAATCTCCAGCCACCTACACAGTACTGTCCAGAGCTCACAAAGAGGACTGCAATGCAGTCCTGGTTCAGAGGACCAGAAGATCACATCAGCCACAAGAGCCTGAGTCACTTAGTTCCCACCTAGAATCAGTAGCACCTCCACTCACCACAGAGAAAAGTAGCTCTGAGCAGGCAACTACAGGCACCTCCATTCATGATCCATACCATCAGCACATGCAGGGGTGAAGAATATGCACAGAAACACATTGAGCAGGGGACCCCAAAAAAGAAAGTAAGAATAAAAGTGTGGTTTACTTGGAAAGTATATCCTCCTACAATGATTTAGGTACCTCAACTGACATTTCAAAAATTGTATCATATCATAAGTCTTCTTTCACCAGACATTCCTGAGAGAAAGAGGGAGATATTTACACAAGGCTGTATTTACCCTAAGTTAGCAAAAGTTAGAGCAGTGACAAGCTGCTGTGCTATGCAAGGAGAGCGTATCACACCCATGTATAACACACAGTTTGCCCTTAGCCAGACAAGGAAAGGAAAGTGCCAAAGAGACGCACCCTTTCCCACTGTCAATCAATACCCTGGACCTGTTAAACTAGGCAAACCCACAGAGAAACTCTACTAATTATCCTCCCCACTTTAGAAAAGAGACCTCCTCAGCTGTGACAGCAGAGACAAAGTTGCTGTTACAAGCAAAGTAAGGAGAAGAGTGGGCTTGATTTGAGAGAGACACAACTTTATATTTAACACTCTGCTAGAATGTTTTATCCTGAAATATTAATTGCATCTAGAAGCATGCTGTTTTAACCTCCTTATGCAAGAGATCTAGCATTCACACTCCAGCCCACAACAACTTGCTCAACTGGCTAAAGAGCCTAGTAGTTCAGAATCAAGCAGTAACTCACTTGAAGAAACATCATCCCAGCAAGCTGATGTGTCCTTTACGATCAGAGAAGGCATGCTATAAAAGTCATCTCTCATTGACTTGTATCAGGGTTTCATGCCTGACCAAAGAATTCCCGAGTGTCACAGTATGGGGGGAGATGAGAAAAAAAGTTTTCAGCAAAGGAAGAACAGCAAAGAGAATGGCATCCACTGTACAGGTTGTCCAAGAGGAATTATTATTACAAGTTTACAAGGCTCTTGTCAATGAGAAGAATTTTCTTTTTAGTTCAATAAGCAAGTGCCTTTTCCAATTCTAGAAAAACCAAAGGATTCCACAATCTGTATAACCCTATCTTCCAGATGCACATTTACATATTAGCAGACCAGTTTCTCTCCCACACACCTTCAGTGTCTTACATAAAACTCCAATCCCATGTGCTCTGCAGTTATCTGCCAGTCAGCATTTACAACCATATGGTAACAGTTGTGGCTACCAGTAGCCAGAGAGGAATTCTCCAGTAGCCTCTGAAGCCATGCCAGGTCTGCACGTATCTAATGTTCTTATTTTCCACGGAAACAATTCTTTAGGCTTTCAAAGATGAGCCTTTTACCATAAACTATGTGCAACATTCTCCTAAGATGCATTGAAGTCAGCTATTTACAGGCAACAACAGCCCAAGGCTGAGTCAACACCAGTTTTGCTCATATTCAGTACATGGACACCTGACAACAAAGCTCAGAGTGCCCTGTACCTCAAGCTCCTGCTGATTTGTTAGCTGAATCCTTAGCTAAATACGATGAGGTACCCTTTTTCATCTCATTTGATTAGATTCAACCACAAAACAAAAGCTCTTCACTATTCATATAGAAAGGCAATGGAAGCATGAGTTGCAAGATGATCCTGTTTCCAATCACAGACTAAGGAGCAGTCAACATCAAAACCGTATTTCATTCTGGCTTCCTTGCTCAGCTCCGTTCATTTTAGATGTTGAGATTTATGGCAAGTACACATGCCACATCTCATGACAGACCCATATTCAATAGAAGGCCAAATGCTGCTTCTTAGGAGAAGCATTAATTGTTCCTCACTGCTGTGTGTTAGCAATCCCATCAGAGCTCCACGTTTTGCTTTGTCTTCATTGCTTTTGCATGCAGCAATGTGTCTCAATGCCCACACACCGCTTGCTGAGACACTCTGGATTTTCTCCAGGCATGGGCTAGGGGTGAATTACCATTTGTAGAAATTTGTTGCAGCTTTTGCTTATGTCCTCCCATGATAGTGGAATTTCCAGCCAAAAGTATAAGAGAACCAATGTTGTAAGTCCCAATCACACAAGTTAATCCAGTATTACAAGAAGAGGAAGCCCAGGTCAGAAGTTTTTACTACGTAGACAGTATTAAGTGTGGATACAGTCCCAAGTTAACCCCACAACAAAAACATACCCATAATGAGTTTATTTTGCTCATGTAGGAGAGCTGCAAGGTAACATCTGTGTGCTTCCTAGACAACCTTTACCCCACTGAAAACCTGTTCAAGTTGAGTAAAGTCCAACAGCTTTCTTTTCAAAATGCCAACAAGTATCTCGAGAACTCTTAAATCTTGCCCTGCTTTAGGTCTCCTTTTCATTCCTTCCTCATGACCCCTTCCTGCTTACAGGTCTTTAGAACTTCTACCTATGCATCTGATAATACTTTATCAACCCTGCTAAAATAAAAGAGGTGTTATCAACAAGCTTTGTTTGAACTACAAGGAGTTAGTGGTCCTATAACAAACAGTCACTGCCATGGCCTTGTCTGAACCAGGTTTCCTCCTGCACCCAGAAGTTTGACTTGTTCCTGTTACCAGTGGGGTCAGCAGCAACAGAACAGAGGCCGGATCAATTGCACAGGACAAAGCTATTCCTTAGCACTAATGATCTCACAACAA
Organism: Pandion haliaetus; assembly: GCA_013401275.1. Classification (NCBI taxonomy): domain Eukaryota; kingdom Metazoa; phylum Chordata; class Aves; order Accipitriformes; family Pandionidae; genus Pandion; species Pandion haliaetus. Next base: position 114,260 of record VYZV01000392.1, read on the forward strand.
CAAAAACGATCAAAGCATCATTTAAATGCTAGTCTTATCAATTTATCAATTACAGGAGCCATCAGACTCATTAAACATGACTCAGTGTGAAATTCCAAGTTTAAGAACACTTTTAGCTTGAAACAGCTGGGGTGTACTAGCTATTCTTTAACTGGGCTGTCACTGTAAACTTCATCTCTACAACCACACTTGGCTGCAACACACTGTCAAGAGAGATACTCAAGAAGAAAGCACAAGCCAAGCAGAACAGCTAGAGCAAGGGAAAGAACAGTTGCGGTACGTGGAAAGCTTGGAAGTGTAAGATACCACCCCCTTCTCCCAGAATAAGGCTTCACCAGTAAGATGCTCTAACAACAGTAATCTCATAGTTTAACAAGACCATTCAGAGATCTCCCTTACACAACACAACTGCTGATCAACTGCTAGCCCCCCCAGCACTCACAGTTCTATAAACAGGAGAGTGTTCAGATGCACTTTGCACGCAGTAATCAGGTACTAGCAGAGAGGTAAACAAAAAGATTTCCCTGTAAATATGAACAACAGACTGTGTCAACACTACATGCAGGTGACCACCCTCCCAAAACACAGAAAATAAATAAAAGATCAGAGAGAGATTCCCAAGAAGGCTTGGAAAATAATTGAGAATCAATCATACAAATCGGGGAAGTGCAGGTACTTCCACAGCTTTGTGCTTGGAGTTACCAGGGACCGCCCACTTACAATGAATTTACTAATTGTGCAAGCCTTGTGTGTCATTATGACTCCTATTGTGTTCTCCTTGTCATGGGAGCTTGACAACATGAAGTTTCAAAATGCTACAGCAGACCAAAGTCTTTGCACTGAACAACATTATTGCACATGATGCAAAACTCTTTGTACGCTTCTACTAGGAAGCACGATTCAAATGGAAGAGTGGCTTGTAACTTTAGAGCAGCATTTTACACCAAACATAGTGGGTCAATGGAGTAAACCACAAAAGCATTTGTTTCTTAAAGCAACACAAAGAGATCCAGCTAGAAGAAACTTAAATGAGAATTGGAGTTTCCATAGAATTTCTGCACAGAAATCAAACTTTTAGCTACCACCAGTCCCTCCTTTGATAAACTATTTTAAATAAAGGTCAGGCTACTAGCAGCATCACATACTTTTATTGCCATGTACTAACCGCATTACATTATCTATGTTTAAAACCTTTTACTGTTTGACACAGAGGCTTGAGCGATGTTAACCAAGAAAAAAAACCACACCTCTTCCATAAGCAACGCCCAGTAATAATCACCTTACTGTACCAAAAAGCCACTAGAAGATATAGGACTCTCAACTGGTTTAACTCCTCCAATAATTTTCGTCACTCAGTAGTTACAGCAGATGCAATTTGTTCAAAACCAAATACAAGACGTTCCTCAGCACCATCCTATGAAGATGTCCAAGAACTCTTCTCCCTTTTCAACACCACAAACTAAATGGAGCCCCTCAAATGGCTACAAGCAGCACTAAGGAGGATTAGGGACTACTCACTACTTGCACAGATCATCCTCATCTCCTCTGTGGGCCCGGCTGTCTTTACAAGGAACGTGCCAGGATGCACGGAGAAGCCTTGGGACGTACCACCGCTTTGCATTCCGTTTGCCAGAAGCGCTAGCTTCCCAAATCAAAGCTAAAATCACCAGGCACCTGCTTTGGGCATACAGCTTCACCTGGGACTTGGTAAAGCAAGATATTCCAGTTGACTGAAGTGCTCTCAGGTGACTACAGAGAGCAGCATTCCCCATCAAGTAACACATTACAACGGACAACTTTTACTTCTATCACCTCAGCGAAGCTGTCCTCTCCCGTTGCTATCCTCACACGAGTGTAAAGCTTTGTGCCACTACACTGCAGAAACACAGACCACTCAGACCCAGAAGTCTACTTCAACTGCTCTACACCATTAACAACACTAATTACAAACACACAAAACTTTCTCCAAAGCCAAGGTTAGCCTCACCTTCAGGAGAGGAGATGTCAGTAACCAGCTTGTTCCCACGCCACAGCTGCAGGGCAACCTGAGAGAAAGGCTAAACAACTTGTTTCACCTTCTTATTTCACCTGTTCACTGTCTGTTAGAAGTAACATGCTCCCTCACCCATCAATCTCTTACAACTTTGGGGAGGAAAAAAAAAAAAAAAGTAACACGATATATTTAACACGGGCAGGGATTCGAAAGAAGAAAAAATAAAATGCTAAGACAGCGTCCCAAAGAAGACATTGCAATTCTTCCTAATCCCATCTGCTTCTTCGAGCCCGACGTAGCAGATGGAGACCTACAAGGCCAGGTTGCAGGCAGGGTCACCTCCCACGGCAGGACGAGGCAGAAGCAGTCCGAGGGGCCGCTCCGGGACGGCTCCCGAGCGGCCGCGGCTCTTGTAGGCGCTTCCGTGACGGGGCCGTTCCCAGCAGCCCCCCGAGGCGGCGGAGCGCCCCGGGAGCGGCCCCGGCCGGGCCCCGCTCCCGCCGAGGGCTGAAGCAGGAAGCTACGGAGCGGGCGGCCACTGCCGCGACCTCCGCCGGAAAAATCCCAGGATGTAAAGCTGCCCCGGGATACCCCCAGCTACACGCTCCGGCCAGAACAAACNGGCCCGAAAAAACCCAGCACCCCAACCCCGAAAAACCAAAAAAAAAAAAAAAAGAAGAAAACAAAAAACCCGGGCAAACCTAACCCCTCAACGCCAGTGCTTGAATTTTTACGGGCGAGCCAAGGCCGGTGTCCCGGGGTGCGCTGGGGCATGGGGGGCTTCAGGTGTGGGCAGCCCCAATGCGTCCGGGCCGGTGCCGGCAGCCTGGCTCGGGCACCCGGCGAAGTGGACCC